>BJCM01023057.1:1090-17666 GCA_018326385.1 Flaveria bidentis
GGGTACGACCCGGGGTGGGTTTCATTGGGGGAAAACCCCTCCCCGCCATACCTGGGTAGGGTCGGGTTGGGTCTTGAACCGGGTCCAATACTGGTTTAGTTTATTTTTTCTAATTTTCTTTTCTTTTTTTATGTTCAATATCGGGTCCAATACCGGGTTTACTTCGGGTTTAAACCGGGTCGGGGTCGGGTCGGGTCCGGGTAGGGTCGGGTTTTAGAAATTCAAAAAAACCCAAACCGGGTTGAAACCGACGGTTTATTTCGGGTACACCCGGTACCGGGTTGTACCCGGGTCCAGATCGGGTACGCCGGGTCGGGTCCGTACCCTATTTTTTAATGCAAGTCTACATGTATGTACTGTTTTAATGGCAGGAATATTTGACATTCTGTCACAAAAGCTAATCACCATGCTTGGATCTTGGAAAGGAATAAGCAATATTAAATAAAAATAATGTTTTCAGAACCAGATTGAACGTCGAACCAGATGTCTTACTGGTTTGGTGGTCGGACCGAATTTAAGAACCGGATGACGTTATAATTATATAAAATATATTATGTATATAGTATATATGTAATTAAATATAAGTAATTTATATATGTATTTTCTAGTTATATATAAAACTTAACTATATATGTATATCCAACACACTAATTTATGGTTCAACACTTCGTTTTTACCCATTAAAACAAAAAAACCAAATCCGGTCCGACCACCGGTTCGGGACGAACCAACGGTTCGACCAGAAACAACCGAATCATAGCTGACCGGACCGGACACCTGACCAATCCCCGGTCGGACCGGCCGGTCCGATCCGGTCGTAACATCATTGGTAAAGAAATAAAAAAACAATTTGAATTTAAACCTTCACTAAATTGAAGATGTTACATCCACAACACTTTATAATTAATCATATAATCCAAAAGAACTAGACATGAAATAACCCCCACTATTAAATAACATCTACTGAGCCCAACTTAGGTCAAATCTATCATACAACAAACTACCTTCTGACTTTCTGTATTCAATAATATTGTGGCCCTTTACTAGAGTTGAATTTCATCTCATGATCCTCATTACCACCAAACCTCATCTGATCATCTCTAAATTCACCAACACGAAACGAATTAGGCCTCCCCATAGATGGTTCCTGGAACGAGTTGGGCCGACCCATAGACGAATCTTTGGATGAAATGGGTCGTTCTATGCTTGGGCCCATGTTTGTTTCATGAAAGGAATAAGGTCGGCCCATGTTTGGTTCATGAAACGAATTAGAATGGCCCATGTTTGGGGCCATGCTTGGTTCATGAAACGATATAGTTCTGCCCATGTTTGGGCGCATGCTTGGTTCATGAAATGAATTAGGCCGGCCTATGTTTCGGCTCATGCTTGGTTCATGAAACGAATTAGGCCCGCCCATGTCCGGACCCATGCTTTGTTCATGAAACGAATTAGGTCGGCCCATGTCCGGGCCCATGCTTGGTTCATGAAACAAATTAGGTCGGCCCATGTTCGGACCCATGTTTGATTCATGAAACGAATTAGGATGACCCATGTGTGGTTCACCATCAGCAGCGACCTTAGCACTTGAAAACCTTTTATCAAACGTAGACTCGATATCCCCATCTTTAGTCTCGAACACACTACGGTCAGGTTTCATACCTCTCTCTTTAGTGTGCCGACCGTGCTTAGATGGTTTTGACTTGTTATAGCGGTTGTTACACAAGCGCCCAAGAAAGCAAGCAACCAAAGACACTACCACAATCACCCCTAGTACTATGAAAACCGCCTTAAATGAACCATCCGACTGGTGCTGTGAAGGTGGGTTTGTTTCAGAAGCTGGGTAAACTAGCGACGTCTGATCTACCCGTTGAACCGACATGATCCAAAAGTAGTTTGAGATTGTTAGAAAGAAATTGTGCAAAAGGGTTTGGCTTAGAGGTGTTGTTTGAGTGTAGGTAAAGTTGGAATATGAGGGTTATGTTTTGAATGAAAAAGCTATCAGTATTATTGCTTTTATAAAGGAAAGAAAAATATTCTAAGTTTAGTGCATGCATGAGAAGTAAGTGAGTAGTGATGTCTTATCTATTCTTTATTTGCTTTGTTAGGAGAGAAAGCAAATTTTTGGCTACTTTCAACATTATCTAAAGGCCACATTCCACACTTTTTTCTTGATTACTCTATTATGAGATACCCTTTTATTGGACACCTATTGTTACTTGTTCCTATGAACATATGCATCTTTTTGTTGTTTTCATATTGACTAACATAACTCTATAGCACATGCACCATTCCTTTTATAATTAATATATATATGATTCTCCAAGTAGTGCATATATGATTCTCATGAACAAACGTAACCCAAACAACCAAACCATTAGTAAACCGCTGATTTGGTTATGTTTTTAGCAAGTTTTATGTTTCGGATGTATCAAAATTGTAAGTAACTTAACATAATCAGTCAACAATAAACGGTTAGTTTCGATTATAGAGCTTAAAATGTTGAATTAGATATTGATTAACTTTATACGTTTTTCTGTTGGTATGCTATTTAAATGGTCACTTTATATTACAGATCTTATAAAGTTGACTTTTAAAAAATGATATTAGGAAACTATTTCCCATATGATTTTGGGGCTTAGGGGGACGAGTTATTAGCACTAATTTGAGTATATCACATATATTTTCAAGTATTCAACTATTGTAAATGGTTTGTTTATTTTGAAATTATCGATCACATGTTTCTCAACGATTAACATTTTCCGCGTTTATAATTAATTAATTACAAGAATTTATCAATATAAGTTGAATTGGAGTCGCTTTATACATTTAGGAATATAGACCTATGTTTCACTGATTAATTGCACTCGGACATTCACTTTTATTTATTCTTTGCTTAAACGATATTATTTCTTTAAAATAATTTTTATTCATACACACATGATCGTACACGTGTATTAATTATGATGTATTAATGGCTTGATGTGTGTAATAGTTTATTAATATACTAGCTTTAATATATTCGTAAATTACATGGGTTAAATAAATATTAAATACGATAAAATTTAATTTAATGTAAAACGATTTTTTATGATAAGATGCGATTGAAATCTTGCTTATTATAAATAGAATAAAATTTTATTTCAAAATAAACTTTTTATGAAAATAATAAATTTTAAACTTTTCTTATGAGGACACCGGAACACAATTAAAAGTTAATTTTAAAGTTTTTTTAATATACAAACAATATGCTTTTTGTCCTTAAATTGTATGATATATATTTTAAAAAATGCATATATTTATAAATTAGAATTTAAAATAAGTATCTTTACTATTAGAAATGTCATTCATTAATTAATTCATTAGATAACAAAATAAATAAAATTATAACTATTATATAGAAATTAAAATGTCATTCATTAAATAGCAAAATTGTGTTATATATATAAAAAAATTAAATACAAAATATGTCTCATTATGTATCTTAAATTTATATAAAATGTTAACTTTATCCATCATAAATGATTTATATAATAATATAGATGTGAATAACCAATTAATGAACAAAGTAATATTATATAAAGAAACCGGTTGAATGTTACTTAAATATATTTATGCGTATGAACCCTCCAAACTATTTTTTATCTTAGACTACTAATTATGCTATAAGTTCTTCTTATTATCAAATAGATATAGAATGAAACAATTGAGTCAACTCAAGTCAATGCATTCTTAACAGTACATGTTTTCGTCATGATAGTATCACGTCAAACGATTTTTCCTGACCAGTTTATTAACCTATAAAGAGTATTACAACCGTACAAGCCGAAACAAATCATTGTGGTTTAAATCAAGTTTTTAAATCTAACTAGGGTTGATCACCTATGTGCGTTGCGCGCACGGTAATCGGGTCAAAGCAAGGATAAGATAAACACATGTAATCCAATGATCATAATATATCTCACAGTTTAATGCGTTATCATCATAGCCAGTTTTAAGCGACGTTACGATAGATGGGCACAGACGTCGTTTTACTCATCATAGACGCCGGCATTCAAAAAATAAAGAGACAACTCAACCGTAGCTGCATGGAGAAATTCCAACATAAAACCCAAATTACAGCCACCAATCCCGACAAACATTATTGGCAAAAGTTTAAACACAAGAACAAAGAACAATAGACAAGCCAATACATAATAGATCCGACAACAACGCATTAAACAACCGAACAATGCTTAAAACCAAAAAATATAAAAAACACCACTAGTCACAAATTCAAGATGACAAAGTCAACTAAAAAATCAAGGTTTTTAACCAAAAAGCTCAACAACACCACATTTGAAAACTTAGCAACGAATAATAGAGGCTTTACAGCAAACAATGGGCCTATTGGTAAGCCGGATCAGAAACGCATGACGATAACAATAATTGCAACCGTCGGTTAATATCGTTGTGTCACAAACTCCACCAAAAGCGGTCGGCGAAGACCACCGGCGGTGATCGACTCCTCGAACTGGAAGACAAAGGCGAACGGGGACAAGACAAAACACAAACCCTTGAAGGGGTAATCTTTAGATGGGTCACATGGTAAAAAAAAGAAAAGAAAAACTATAACTACAATGGCCAAATTACAAACACAGAAAACCAACCTATTTCTTTGAGTTGCTTTTTAAAGAATATAATATTTCATACAATATAAAATTAATAGCTTAAACAAACGCTTTTCGTGGTTTAAATCACATGGATAGAGACGTGTTCCGCCCTGATAATTCCCAAGAGACTCTGGGCCCAAAGCGAGAACGAAAATGAGCTCTTATAATACAACGTATAAAAAAATCTAAACCGAATAACTTATGTATAAAAATTTTAAAGTAAATTATTGTTTTTGTCTCTGAGGTTTGACGAAAATCACGGGTTTAGTCCAATTGTTCATCTATTACATTGACGGTCCAATAGTTTTAATGTTTGTTTTAATTTCATCCAAAGTGTTAACACCGTTAGAACAACATCATAACCACATCCCCTAATTTAATCGAACAACATCCCTTTCTTAAATCCAAACCAAAAACCACCTCAATCCCATCATAATCGAATGTCTCTAAATGCCTAATTTAAGGACTGATGTGAAAGAAGTTTGGATGATGAAATCCTCAAATCAAAGAAGATGAAGATGAAACCCTAAATCAAGGTGGAGGATTACAATGGTGGTGGCAATGACGGAGGACAAGGTGAAAGATGATGTTGGTGGTGGTTGAATATGAATACACAGAGAGAACGAGAAAGACGATTATGGTGTTGGTGGGTTGTCTTGAATCTGGATTTGGCTCTTGAATGTGGTAGGTGGTGGTGGTGGTAAAAGGGGATGACTTCAAGTGTTCTGATGGCGTGGCCAATGGAGGTGGGGTCTAGGTGGTGGTGGCAAGCGATGGTGGTGGTTGTGGTCGACAGGTCTAGCAGTGGTGGTGTAGCCGATAGGTTTTTCGTCAAACGACGTTAACACCTTAGGTGAAATTGAAACAAATCTTAAAACTATTAGGCCGTCAGTGTAATAAATGAACTATTGGATTGAACCCGTGATTTTCTCAAATCTCAGGGACAAAAATAATAATTTACTCAATTTTTTATGATACCATGATACTTATTATAATAATAAACACAACAAAAGTATTGTAGCAATATGATGATTAACTTAGACGATTCGAAATTCTCACCTAGCATTTTTGAATCAAGTTTTCATATTCATGATTTTCAAATACATTGTTTTCAATAGTTATGATATAATATATAAATCTGGATTCTACAAACTAAATGTGCTTTATAAATTTATTATATAATTCTTTTAAAACAACTATCATATTGCTAACCTACTATATGTAATAATATATAAATTTAATATAAAAATAAATTCGGGCTCCTCTGAGCCATTAGGCCTTGAGTGGTCGTCCATTTTTGTCCCACCGGACCGACCTTGGAGAGAGTTATATGAGATCTAAAAAAAAATAATAATAATAAATAAATAAAAAGTTAAACTCTAGTCCTTCATTTATTATGAACTTTTATTTTACTCTCAATAATCAACATCTAATCTCATCAGTTAATTATATAAAAATAGTTAAATGATTTTATAGGAGAGAATAGAGTTTTTATTTTATCCTTCTCTAGTTCACACAACCTAGATATACACGAACACACCCTATATTCTGGTCACCAATGTATTGATCTTTTGTTGGTCAAACATTTTTACTCGAATAAAAAAAAATGAAATTAACAAAATAAAAGTAAAAGTGAATTGTCATTTTTTTTCCTTATGGTTTGATCATATTTGTTATTTTCATACAAAAATATTTTTTTTTGCATTTGACTCCTCAAGGTTAGGAAAACGTTACCATTTTCATCCAAAAATCTTAGCTACATTATTTTAAAATGTTAAATATTTATCGTTAAAATGGTACATACGTAAACTTTTATATAAAAACAAAATCCTAATTTATGATTACGTGTTGTTAATAAAAAAATTAACCACGGAATTCATGTTTTTGGATGAAAATAACTAATTTTTTCAAACTTAGGGGAGACAAATGTAAGAAAAAACTTTTCTAGATGAAAATAACAAATATCACCAAATTACAAAGAGAAAAACGAGAATTCATTATAAAACTAATTAATAGTAAACTTTAAAAAGGAGCCACAACCTTCATTCAATGAAACTACCAAACGATAAATTTAGGTTTAATTGAATTATAAATGAATTTGTCAAACAATAGTTTTCCTGTCCCATCTCCTACCAAAGATATTGATTTCTCTTTGATCATTTATTGATTTCTCTTTGATCATTTATTCTGGTTCACAACTAATACATATAATATTCATCTTATGAACTTGATTATCATCCGATCTGAGTTAGTATCCAATTGTTTTATTAATAATCAAATAATTTTATTCTGAAGGCACATTACATTGCTCTCATATCATCTTGATTCTCAAATTGAATTTCTTACCACTACCGTACACCCACCTACATGTTTTAGTTACACTATTGTTTGTGCGTGTTTAAACCTAAAATCTTCAATGTAAGATAAAAAAAACCTCTACCGTATGCCCCACAATTGCTACTACAAAATATCTAATAATGTATTTATTTAATGTTTGAGCATGAGGGAGAGAGTGTGTGTATGTTTATGTGTAAAAGATCACGTTAAGATTGTGAAAGTTTCTAACGATACTGTTGGGTCGTTGGCATTTATTTGCATTGTAATATCGCATGACATAATCGCTGACGTAATTATTAATGTGCTTGTTGCTACTTATATTATTATTTATTATAATATTAATAAAAGAAAAAACTTCACATCATATCGTATATTTATTATATTGGATCATTGTATATCCTTGAATTTGAAACTATTAAAAGATTTTTCTTCAAAGCTCTAGTTAAATAATGCTAGCGAATCATGTTTACGGCACCAAAAATTGTTTATTCATTTCTATGAACAAGATTTCTCCATAATGGTTTTTATTTAATTATTTGTGTTTTAACGTTAATTAATATGCTTGTTAACACTTTGTTTGAATATTATATAAGCTTAATAATAAATAATTATATATGTAAATTCCCTTTTTAATGGTATAATAAACATCTATAAATGTAAACAATTAGCAAATGAATAAAACAACACCAATTAGGGTGACGCTTGAACCGACCTGACATATGACAGAAGCAATAAGAAAACCCTAGATATGTTTTAGCAAACGTTTAATTATACATAAGGTGTAATCAAAATTTGTCTCAAGACTTACAAATGAATATCTTATATAGGTTACCAAATGAATATCTTATATAAGCGAAGCATAAAGTTTAATCAAAGGTAACCTACTCATTAGAAACAAAACTGAGGACAGACTATGAGTTCATTTCAAGTATTGACCGCTATCGGGTTATGTGCTTTGGTTTGTAGTATAAGACCGAGACCGATGAAAACAATCTTCTTTTCGGGTGAATTTCATTACAAAGTAGGCTGGTCGATTCAAAACATTCAAATTAAATTACTCGATTGAAGTACATCCGAAGTAAGCTACTTCATTGTTTGACAATATAGTGTTGTGCTTCCATTTATAGTGACTTCAACTCGAAAGGTATATAAAAACAAATTGCATTTTAGGATGTATCTAGGCAATTCTTTTCTTGAAATATGCAAATATACTTTAACATTAAATCAGGGCCGGTCTCGAGGATTTTAATACCCTAGACGAGCCGGAGAAAAAAAGGCCCATGAGCCTTAGCGATTTAAATTATATAAATTATTTTTTTATATGAAAAGAAATGTTTTAGCAATAAACATAGCAATATTATTGTATTACAATGCCATACCGTAATATTTAACCAATAACTCGTAAGTCTCCTAACATTCTTGATAGCAAATTGGTTTATAACATATTCATAGTTTATAATCTGTAATATTTTGCTTTCGATAGTTATTATTGCCAATCCGCTAAATCTTTCTTGGGACCGTGGATTGTAGGTAAGATTTCAAGTTTGAATAGAACAAAATTTATGGTATAAATTAGTTCGTGGACTTTAATTACAATCAAAATTTAAATATTTTAGTGGGCTATTAGTTGAGTAATTGGGTTAAAAAGTAGGCTCAAAAATTTTGGTTTAAAAGATAATTGTGTTAAATTTTTAGTTGTATTATATCTTATAATTATTTTTTATAATTATATATAAAAAAATTGAAAAATCTCTGAGAGAGTAAGCCCTGACGGGGGTCCATTCCGCCCCTCCTCAGAGCCAGCAGTGCATTAAATAATGATCAGTGATTAACAAACGAAAATAAACACCTGGGTTCATAACCTAGTAGTTAGAACAAATAACTATTTAAACAAATATTGGAGTTCAAACTTAAGGGTTGTTTGGTAATTTTTAAATGATTTAATATTGAACAAATAAGATGTCTGAATAATTAAATGCTCAACCATTAAGAGATTTTATCCATTGATAGCTAGTATATTACTTAACTATTCAAATACATATATCTAATAAATTCAGATAATAAGTCCAGTGATGGTTAAAAAATGGGGATTTCGGTGGACAATTGTAGATGAAAACTTGGATGATTGTCGATGAAAAAGTAAAACGGGGATACCTATGGAATGGCCCAACGTATACCCACCATGATATGATGAAAACACGAGGCTTGAGAGATAGACAGACAACAATGTTGTCACGCGACGCCGACCTCGCCGCAGACTTGCGTGGCGGGTATCCCCGCCCTCGTAAATAAATTAAAAATCAATGTAGATAAGTCATAAGTGTACGAGTTTCGTAAAAAAGAAAAACGTAAGTCAATTGTTTGTCAAATACTCAAACCTACCAGATGATGTGAAACGAGAAGTAGAAAAATATCCACTTACACGTGCGCTTCTTTTCCAACCACCTTCCGCCTTTGCGTTTGCTTGCAATACACGACTCATCGACTTTTGAAATCGTCAAACGTTCTTCGTAAATCCAAAACCACCCCCTCTACTTTCTCAAACTTTACCATTTTTACCCACAAAGAACTATACTTTAATCCACATGTCATTTTCAACAAAGTACACAATTAATATTGGATCACGAATTTCATGATCTTCGAAAGTGAGCTTTTCCTAGACCCAAACAAAACAAAATTGATGGATGAACTAATCCAATTTTTGTTATTTTGTCTCATAAATTCAAATTCATATAGCAAAATTAGTATAATAAATAAATAATTTTGTTTTATCATATGCCTACTTCTGAAAAGATATGGATTTTTATTTATTATATATTTTTTCTATTAAATAATAATTTTATAGTCAATTATAATATGAATCTTCTCATTCAATAACAATTTATTAAAATCTTACACTAAAATATAATTTTATAATTTTGAAGTCTTTATTATGTAAATTTTTAGATCCTTATGGTTTAAGTCTCACTATAAGCAAAATATTTAAAAGTTGAGATATATGGTTTTTTAACAATGAGTTTTCTTTTGAGTGAGTTGTGAGTACGGTCTTGGCTGTGAAACAGATAGATAGACCTACTTAAGATGATATTTACCTTCCAATGTTGGTCACACATGTGTCGTTAAAAAACCTAATGCCGTTAAAAACTAATGAAATTTAACGTACAAGTCTTTAACAAAACTGTTTATTTACAACAGACTAGATTTATTAATTCACGTAGTTTTTTAACCTAGAAATTACAAAACAATATCAAAACTTCTGTTTGTAATCAATAAATGCTCAGCAACGATGTTTCATTTGCAAGATGACATAAAATAATGTGTTGACTTTTAAATCAAAATCCGATGCAATAACTAAAAATCAAATAAAAAAATTGGTCAAACAACTGAAACTTTGACAGAAAAATAATGTGAAGAAACTACAATATCACAAAAATATGAGGTTGAATATAACAGATTAACATCACTTAAGAAACTGCTTTACTTAAGATCCAAATATTCAGTTATCGTCATCAACTCATCATTAGATTTACCACAAGCATAAGCAACAAACAAATTTGAATCGCAATTCTATATATATTATCAATCTTATTTTTGTAATATTTAACTTTTTATTTTAACTCAACACTTATATACCTTTTATAATTTATCTGTAATATTTCTTTTATTTTTAACTTTGTTACCTTATATTTTTCATATTTAAAAAAAATCCGTTTTACTTTTTGGTCCAAATTTAAGAGTTAAACGTCGCAGCGTGCGTGTGTGTTTCTAAAATTTTACACATATTTCCCATCGTTTAACGGGCTGTGTCGCAAGGGGTTGGTCATATATCGACGTACTTATTGTTTTAAATGGTTTATGTTTCGCCTGTGTGGTTTAACGTTTTTATGTTTATTTTTCATTCTGTTTTGTTTTTTTGTTTTTAGTTTTGTTTAAGGGCAATTGCGTATATCCCCGCTAAACTTGTGAAATTACATATATCCTCAAAGCATGCATAAAATGCAATATACTTATGCATTTGAAAGTTTTTTATTCTACTGCAACACAAAAACAACACGAAAGACTTAATATTAATTAAAATTTTATACAACAGCTCGAGCTGATATATGTTTATTATATTTTTAATAAGACATGCAGAAAACAAAATGTTTATTACTTTATTTGAATGACTTCCACTATGAGTCTATAACGCGTAATGTTAACACATATTACACTTTTACTCCCTACATAACTTTTTTTTCCAAAATAACTCCCCGGATTAACCAATAAAAGTCAATTCAAATATTAGTGCAACCACACCGAAAATTCAAAAACTAAAAAGAACCCAATGTTTGACTTCTAGACCCTTCTATATAACCCACACACACACACATCCATTGATTCATCATCTCACAGCTCACACATTCTGCAATTCAAATTCTCTAACGAATCACACGCAATTTGATTGTTCAAACCAAACAACTTGAACAAATTATTGATCTCAGAGCTGAAATTTTTGTTATTTTTAGTTTTTGCATTTGGTTGATTGATTTCTAGATGCAGATGGATATAAATTCATCTTCTACAGATAATGATCGTCAATGTAGCGATAAGGATGAATACATTGATCAAATTGATCAATCGACTGAATCAATAAGCCATGGATTCAACCGGAAGCTTCAACTGGAATGTGATGATGATTCGATGACGAAGTTATTGCCAGATGCGGAGATTCACGAGAATGAAGAAGAAATTGACGATGACGATGAGGATGATGTTGATGACGATGATGAATTTACGTTTATGCTGGTAGGTGAAGATGAATCGTCGACGAGTGATGATAAAGTGCTTGAAAACGGTCAGATCCGGCCGGTGTTTCCATTGTTTGATCGGAATTTGTTGTTAGACGTTGAGGAAATAGATCGGTTGCCGATGAAGCCTCCGGTGGATAAGGTTTTCATCCAATCGCGTGGCGGATTTCCGTCGTCTACGGCGTCGGAACGTGACGAGAATCACGATGCGACCCTCGGACCTTATTGCGATTGGTCCAAACGATCATCTACCACCACCGCCACCGCAACCGCCACCGGCACGGCGGAGCTCAGTAAGAAGAGCAACTCCACCGGCTTCTCGAAGCTCTGGAGATTAAAGGAGAAAATCCACCGGAGCAACAGCGACGGACGTGATGCGTTTGTGTTCCTCAGAAGTTCCGATCGGACGACGACGGTGACGACGGCAACGACAACGGCGTCGTCTCCGTCGTCGTCGGCGGCAGTCGCCGGTGACGGAGCATTTGTTAAGGTGAACGTCGCCGGAGGAAAGTCAAAACTTGTTAAGCAAGCAACAAAGGCAAAAAAATCTAAAGTATCAGCGCATGAGGCTTACCTGAAGAGCAGAGGACACACGGAGGAAGAACGCCGGAGATCGTACTTGCCTTACCGGCCGGAGCTGATGGGGTTCTTCACTAATGTACACGGTGGTTTAACGAAGAATGTTCATCCCTATTAAGTATTAATTAATAAGTAATTAACCTGTTTGTAGAAATTATTAATTGTTTCATTGTTTGATTTTATTTTTTGGGAATCTAATTTTGATTTTGGTTTTTGAAGGTTTCGGTTATTGTTGTAAAGAAGGTGAAAATTAAATAACCGAATCCTTTTATTGTTTTAAGTTTATGTATAATGTAATAGCCGGTGATGTAATCAAAAAGTGCTTTATCATTGTCACATAGGCAAATATGATAGGTGAACAAGTTTGTAATTGTTTTTATTAGTTATGTTATAAATATTTTGCTTCTGTTGCGAGAGTTTGTTTAAAAAAATAATAAATATTACATAGCATTTATATTAAACTTAAAAATAGGAAAAAGATTAAGAAAACATAAAAACATTAAAAAGTTAAAGATAATTAAAAATGTTATTGCAAGTCATTCCAATAATTAATATTTGTGAACCTCGAACAAAACGCTGAATCATAATCGGTGAGCATAACACTCATAACTTGTTCATAGATCCAGTCATAATCGCCAACTCATATATTTATTCTTACTCAATTCATCATTCATCGTAACATAATAAACACGACCACCAATATCTAATGAGGATAACCATCTCCAATCAATCTTTGACCACCCACCAATGAGTTCTAGATCAACTGGTTTAGGAGGAGTCATCTTACGACTTTATAAAATGGAGATCATGGGTTGGAGTTTCACAAGATGCAATATGCTCCTAGTGGGCCAAAGGTTTCTACAGTGGGCCTTTAGTGGTGGGTTTTCTTTGAAATGATGGGCGAGCCGGGTTACATGCGCTGTCTGTGTTCGCGGGCGTGGGTCACATTTCGCCAATGTGTTTACTTTGGTGACTGAACTTAAAAATTATTTGTTGGTCGTTCAAAAAAAAATCTCTGATCACCCTAAAGCTATACATAGTCTCTAGGCTTTAATAATATCATGCAAATCACAAAACTTGATTGGCGGCGTTTAGAACTGGTTTGTGTTTTGATAATACAGAGGTATAAGAGCATTCACAACTGATTCCTCATCTTTCTTCATATAATTACACTATAAATTACATTTTTTCTCTTTTTTTTCTATTTTATCATTACTTTTTCTCTCTTCTTTACTCACAACCACTTAAAATATATTAAAAACATAATAGGGTTTTGAATAGTGATTCCTAAAAATACAGATTAAACAGTAAAATTTTCATATCCTTCACTCATAACCACTTATAACCATACCATATAATATAGGAACTATACTCACATTATTTTAAAGAACGGGTTCTAAATGCTTTAAGAGTGTGTGTTAATGGGTAATGGGCTTTAAAGTTTATTATGAGGCAGGCTTAAAGAATAATCAAATATGATTGATGTTTGTAACGCGAAATACAATACATAATCAAATATTCATAAAAAAAGTAAGAAATCTAATACTTTTTTGGAAGTTCAAGTAATCTAATGTATGTTTTGTGTAATACGTTATTAAACAACAATGATGTAATACTCTAAGTAGCGAACTTGGGAGATATGTTGGGATGAATTTTTTTTCTAGTTTTAATGTACAAGATTTTAAAATTTTGATAAGTTGGTTTAGTGAAAATGTAAGAAATATCAATATTCAATAATGTTCACTATTATCCGAGATTTACTATCCATCCTAGCTTTTATGCTAGCTTCGAAATTTGTTTTTTCTATTGGTATACGTAGAACAAAACTCCCTCATCCGACGATAAAGATGTACATTTGTTTGAAAGATTAATTAGATGCGATCAAAAGAATATAAGGTAAATCCTCACTCGAAAGAGAACTAGAATATGAAACTAATATACGAGGACGATGATAAAACCGCACATTTTTTTATCAATATTCAATCATATTCACATAATGTCGAGCGGACATGTGGTTGAATAAACAATAAAAGTTAAAAAAAATGTCATGTTACAACTCTAGTAATTACTTGTATATTTTTTATGTATATCTATTTATAAAATTTTTAGTCTTAAATAGAGGAAGGGAGTTTTAGTTATTGTTTTGATAACTTTACATTTTTTAATTGTAAAAAGGTTAAAACAATGGGTTTTTCTTTACGTGTTTGGACCCGGACCACTTATGAAATGATCACAACTGGTTAGATAGGGTTCGATTTTTCTAGAGGGAAACCAGTTTTAAACTAAATAGGATTTTGGACAAACCACTTTTAAAAGGTTATGTACCCTGTTCAATGTACAACTAATTTTTTTAAAACATGTTTTCTCCACCTCCAGTCCTCTAGCCTTCTAGTATCGGGTGATGGGTTTAATATTTATTAAAAATATTTGAATTATAATGTAATTAGTTCATTAGTATTTTGTTTATTTATTTATACCAAGTTAAAAAAAACTGTAAACTAAACAAAAACTGAATTAAATTTTCATGGGTGTCATTTGTAAAAAAAATAAAATAATAATAATAGTAAAATCATATATGTTAAGCCAACGATTCTTGAGTATCATTAAGCTTTCACTTATGCTTTTTGTTTGAAAGTTTCTCGGGTGTTGGTCGACAGTCGACACTCGAACACCGTACATAGGCCTAGTAGGAAAGCGGCAGACATATCTTAGCCAAATACGCAAGTTTGAACACCGTACATAGGCCTGAAAATGATCAGGCTCCATATACGCAAGTTTGAGACATCTTGTGATGTTGGTATAGTGGTTGTATGCTGCGGAAGTGGGCTTATTGGGCTGGATACTTGGGTCCGGATCTAGGTTCAATAATATCGATGCTCCAGCGACCAGCATCACAAGGAACCCAAATTACATGTATTGAGCCATGGACTTTTCTATTTGTAAGCCCATTAAACACTTCGGCCCATTCAAAACCAAGTAAATTGAACAAAGATGACATTTTAAAACAGAAACCACGTAAAAGAGTTTATTATCTCACTAGTTATTCGGTGTTTCAATAATTATATTTCATGGCTTTGAATTTTAAATTTTTTTAAATATAGTATGTTTAGAGAAATGATAGAACCAATGAAAAACAAGTTTAAAAAATATTTTCTTGAGTTACCACCCGTTTTTACTTGTGTCGTTGCTTTAAAACATTTTTTAAATGTTGCGGAGTAAAATGTTTAATAGACGAGATAAATGATAATTTGGATATACATGACGAAAATCCTAATTTTTCAACCGAGGCAAAAAAAGTTTTTAATAAAAGTTTGAAAATTATTTATAATTTTTATTTTAATAAATATGGGCCTAACGTAAATATAATTACGCCAAGAGAATCAACCTCAAGTGCTAGTACCTCGTTTAAAGACCATGTTATGAATATGTTGAATGTTGTTCGGGATGTGACGGCTAAACGACAAATGGGTAACGCTCCAACAAGCGAACTTGGTATATTATATAGTACGACGAATTTTATTACAACTATGAGTACTCAATATTATCATGCATTTGATATTTGGCTTGGTGGAAAGAAAAGGAATCCCAATTTCCAATTCTTTCCGCTATGGCCCGTGATTTACTAAGCGTCCAAGCTTCTACAGTAGTTTCGGAGTCTGCGTTTTCTCTTAGTGGCAGGGTAATATCATTACGGAGAACAAGATTAATTCCGGAAACGGTGGAGATGTGCATTTGTTTAAATGACCACTTAGACGCGGTGGATCGTATACAAGACAAAACAAATCTTGAAGACGAAATTGCAATCGAATCTAAAGTACACGATGAAGAGGTAGAAGGAGTATCTTTTGGTATATCCGACGAAAAATTAGCATTTGATGAAGCCTCTCGAATAAAATAGACGATTAGTTAGATAAAAGTTTTATATTATTTTTTATTGATTAGTTAATGTATTTTTAAGTTGTTTTAATAAATAAATAATAAATTAATGAGTTATAGATGTTTTTTAATGTTGTTATAATAATAACAATAATAATAATAATAATAGTAATAATAATAATAATAGTAATAGTAATAGTAATAGTAATGGTAATGGTAATGGTAATAGTAATAGTAATAATAATAGTAATAATAATAATAATAGTAATAATAATAATAATAATAATAATAATAGTAATAATAATAATAAATCAAAACCCGGTTGTACCCGGTTCTGGACCCGACCCT
>BJCM01023098.1:0-16105 GCA_018326385.1 Flaveria bidentis
TAGCATACTAGTTTTACTATCATTTTTCCTTTTATTTTGCTTAGACTTCTCAGACTTATACTTTGAATTTTTCAACTTTATGATTTAAAATCTTTTAAAGTCCCAACCAATTTGTTCCATGTGTACTATCATTTTCCATAAAACGTTGAATCAGAATCACAGATGTGATTTCATTTCTTTTAGCTAAGCTGCCCTCCTCCCTCGTTTTTATAAGTAATTAAATACTGCATGAATTTAATACTAAATTAAACTATTCTCCCCCTAAAATTCTAAAACCAAAAAACTTTTTGTGTTTTTGGATTTTTATAGATAGAAAATAAATAAAATAAACTAAAATAAAAGAAATATAAAGACCATGTCAGACTACGCACTTTCTTCTTCTGGAATCATGTCACTTTTCTTTTTCACGCCCTTAACCTCTAAAAGATATAAAATCCTAGGTTTTTCAAATGCTTTAGTGTAGAGGTCGGCGCATTGAAAATCCATTTTTATTTTAACAACATCGATTAACTATTTTTAAAACAATCACGTATAAGTGATATTTAATATCGATGTGTTTAGTTTTAGGGTGTTGCACCAGATTTTTAGTGACAGTAATAGCAGCAGAATTATCAACAAAAATAGGGGTGTTAGAAAATTACAAACCGTAGTCACGCATTTGCTGTTGAATCCAGATGATTTGTGGACAGCAACTTGCAGTAGCAACGTATTCAGCTTCACATGTTGACAGAGCAACGGATGTCTACTTCTTACACTGCCAGGTGACTAACCGTCTAGCAAAGAACTGACATCCCGCTGATGTTGACTTGTAATTCATTTTGCAATCGCCATAATCTGAGTCACTATACGATGTAAGCTCAAAGTCATCATCATAAGGATACCACAACCCGAGTGTTGGAGTACCCTTCAGATAACGAAAAATCCTTTTGACCCCGATTAGCTGATTTACTTTTGGTTTCGCCTGATATCTGGAACAAAGACACGTCACGTACATGATATCAGGTCGTGAGGCTATGAGGTACATGAGAGATCCGATCATTCCTCTGTACATGGTGGCATCAACCAGATCACCATTTTTGTCGGGTGCCACGTCATGGTTCGTGGCAAGTGGAGTTCCAGCTACTGAAGCATTCTCCATGTCGAATCGACTGAGGATATCTCCTACATACTTGGTCTGATGTAGAAATATTCTCTTTGGTGTTTGATCCACCTGTAAGCCGAGAAAGAACTTCATATCCCCCATGGCACTCATCTCAAATTCTGCTTTCATTACAGATTCAAATTTTTTACATAATTCTTCGTTTTTGGAACCGAATATTATGTCATCAACATAAATCTGTACTAGTAGTAAATCACCATCTTTTTCTTTGATAAACAATGTACAGTCTATCACTCCTCTATGAAAACCTTGTTTCACAAGATGAGTTGAGAGTTTTTCATACCAGGCTCTAGGGCTTGATGGAGCCCGTAAAGAGCCTTGTCTTGTTTGTAAACTCTATCCCGATGATAAGGATCCTCAAATACTTCGGATTGACTGACATAGACCGTCTCACGGATTTCACCATGAAGGAATGCAATCTTTACATCTAGTTGATAGACTTTAATCTTCATGTAGGATGCATAGGCTAGAAATATACGTATTACTTCCATCCTTGCCACCGGTGCAAACACTTCATTGTAATCTATGCCTTCGACTTGTCGAAATCCTTGAACTACAAGTCGAGCCTTATTCCTTATTATAACCCCTTGGTCATCTTTCTTGCATTTCAGCACCCATTTACTGCCAATCACCTTAGCACCTTTTGGTTTGTCCACAAGTGTCCATACTCCTAACTTCTTGAATTGTAGGAGTTCTTCTTGCATTGCACTGACCCATGCCTCATTGTTTAAGGCTTCACTCACATATTTTGGCTCAAATTGAGACATAAACATCGATATGCACCATCATGAAGATATCCCTTTTCCATTACCAAGGCATAATCAGCTGAGTATAGCTGATTTCTAGTCTGTACTCCCGATCTAACATCCCCAATGACATTGTCCAAGGGATGATAATCATTTACCCGAGATCCGGGAGTAGTTGGAACAACCACCTCATTATCCAAATTGTTAAACTCAGGTTCAGGATCTGAAGCCGTCAGAGTATGAGGTTCCGATGTGTCAGAGACATCAGGATGTGATGCTTGTGTACTTTCATTTCTAGGAACATGTTCCTTCTGTTCCATATTTGCAGTCTCAATTGCTTCATCATCAGAAGATGATTCGATTACATCTAGTGCTCCCCCTAAAGGATTAGAGGACTCGTCTAGTGGAGCCGATGTTGTCGAGTCTTATGGTGGTGTGTTTAGAACATCATACATCATCCTTGCTGACAGCTCATCATCAGTGGGAGAAGGAGGTAGATTTAAGGATTTAAAGAATCCCTCATAGAAGAAGAAGAAGGATGGTCCTTTTCCAACAGGGGGTGGTGAATCTTTGAACATCAACGTTGCACCACACTTCTACCTGACCCGTTGAGTTGTTATAAACTCTCTTGTCTGGTATGCTGTGTTCGAGAAAGATACCTTCTTCTGCCTTCTCACTAAAATTTCCTGTCTGAGTTTTCTTCAGCAACATGCATGGTGCGCCAAACGGTTCTAGGTACTCCAAGTTGGGTTTACGTCGCTAGAGCAGTTCATAACATGTTTTCCCATTTCGTTTGACCACTAAGACTCGACTGAGCGTGTAAAAAGCATTAGCCACCACCTCATTCCAGAATTGAATAGGCAGTTTTGAGTCAGCTAGAATTGTCCTGGCAGTCTCTATCAAGCTATGATTCTTCCTTTCAGTAACACCATTCATTTGTACAGTGTAGGCAGAGGTAAACTGATGTAAAAATTCCTATCTCTCTCTCTCTCTCTCTACAGTATGCCTCCATCCACTGATTCTTGAACTCAGTTCCATTGTCTAATCGGATTTGTCTTACTTTCAGCTTGTAGAGTGATTCCAAAGTAGTAACAAGCTATTTGAATGATTCAAAAGTTTCTAATTTGGCTTTCAGAAACATTACCCAAGAGAACTTTGAGTAATCATTTGTTACTACAAAGCAGTACAGATCATCAGCAATGCTCTCTGTACTGACAGGGCCAAACAGATCCATGTGTAAAAGTTCAAGGGGAAGATCAACTGAATGAACTTTCTTTTCCTTGTGAGCCTTCTTGGTCTGTTTCCCTTTCTTACACGCTACACAAAAATCCGGAAGTTGGAAGTTTTTGATGGTTACTCCATTCACTAAACCATTCTGTACCAAATGATTCATCTTCCTTGGATTAATGTGTCCCATTCTCCTATGCCAGGAGATTGAATCCCTCTTATTTTCCTTTGACAAGAAGCATTGAACAGTGTGGTCAGTTGTGGAGGCTTTTGATAGATCTAAGACATACAGATTGTTTTATCTTGAAGCTGACATAAGAACTTTATCCTCCTCAATCACATAGTCCTTCTTCATCATGTAGCACTTCTTGTTGTCAAATACAACTTTTAAACCTTGAACACAGATCTGGGAAACTGAAAGTAAGTTGTTCTGTAGTTGCTGAACATAGTTGACCTTGTCAAAGTTAACTTTCTCGTTTCCTACTTCGCCTTGTGCTGTGATGTAACCTCCTTTATTCCCAGAAAATGAAACATCTCCCCCTTTAATTTGCCTGACGTTGAAAATAAGAGACGAATTCCCTGTCATGTGCCTAGACGCCCAACTATCAATAATCCAGGTATTAGTGATAGCACTGTAGCGGACACCCTGCACATTCAAAGAAACTTATTAGTTCAGATTTAGGACCCAAGCCTTAACTGGCTTGGGTGACCCGGTGGAATCACACATCATAAACTCAACCCATTGTCCTTTAGAGGATGAGGGCATATCTTCCTTCTTAATCTCCTCACTATCAGACATTATACTTGACTTTTCTTTCCATAAGCCAGTTTTATGTAAGGCCTGTTTGTGATAAACAGATGACTGGCTTATTGTTTGAACTTTATGTTCACTAATACTCTTCGGTGGAGTATTAGATCTTGATTTAGAAAAACTTTGTTTTGCATCAAAAATTACAATTTTCTTTTTGGGTGTCTGATAGTAAGGACAATTTGAAGAGATATGTCCTCGTTTTCCACAATTGTAGCAAGATCTTCCTTCTACAGATTGACGAAAATGTTTATGTGGGTTTGAGTTTAGTAAAGGTGTGACCTTTTTCTGTTTGGGTTTTGTCACTTCTCTATTAGATGTTGCATCCTTATTAACAAAATTATTTTGAACATCTTTAACTTGCACTTTATTTGGACTTTGATGATTAACACGTTTATGATTAACTGGTTTAGTCAATTTGAGTTCTGATGTAGACGTTTGAGACCCTGCCCTTACATTAACCCTTTTAATTTCATCATCCAAATTCTCAACCGGCATTTTACCTTTAGATTTCAAAGTAGGGTCCTTCTGTCTAGTGATCTTCTGTACAGGTTTGACTGTGGAATCGTGATCACTAACCAGAGGAGTGGACACCACATGATCCTTTACTGGGTTGTCATTTACAAGTCTACATTTTGTATTTAAAAGGATTTTATGTGGTGGTGAAACTACTTTGTACCCCATACCTTCCCCATTGTTTCGTTCTTTCACTAAGTTTTGAACTATGTGAGAAGAACTAGTCCAACTATGTAGTTTTTGTTTTAAATAATTTACCTCGACTTCCAAAATTGCTTTTTCCTTTTTGGTCTCTTCTAAAGAATTTAAATAAAACTTTATATCATTTCATTGATTTAAGGCAACAACCTCGGTTTCCCTTAGTTGTTTCCCCAAAAGTTCTATCTTTTCTTTAAAACTGCACTCATTTTGTTTTAATATACGATTAGCTTCAGTGTAGAGTTGTAAATCATTAACTAAGTTATCATTGTGTTCTAATAACCTAGAAAATTTCAAGTCAATACTTTCTGTAAATTTATCACATTCATGACAAGCATGTTTATCAAATAACTGGTCTATAGAACTTACCTATGATGAATCGGTTGAATTAGCCATCAAAGCAGAATTAGATCCTTCGGTGGCTGGTGATTCCGTACTTGTTGCTCTAAGCTCTTCTTCAACCAGGTGATTTACCTTGTTCGCAGATTCTTCAATATCTGACATTGCTTGCTTAGCTGCACTCTCACCTTCACTAACAGACCCATCATCTACTGCTTCAACAAAGGCAATATATAATTCTCCAGGAGAAACAAACCTAAAGGACCAGTCTTGTCCTTCATCACCTTGAGCTGTAAGAGCCTTTGTATATTTGCTTGCAGAAGCAGTTCTAATTGTGTCCTTGTCTTGACGGCTGAAGGTTGGAAATGAGTTTCCATTACCTATTTTCTTGGGCTTTACACATTCATGTTTAAAGTGCCCCTTCTCACCACAGTTAAAGCATGTTACTTTGGTTTTGTCAAAACCAAACGTCGTGTCCTTAGTGGCTATTAGAATCTGTCCCGTCTTCTTGACAAACTTTTTAGCTTTACTGACTGCACTTGCCAAGGCCCACATGATATCCATTCTCTCTAGCTCATTCTCATCAACTTGCTCGTAGTCTTCATCTGTAAGATGACAATTTCCAATCTTCCAGGCGACTAAACCATCATCGGATTGGACAAAAGCTGCTAGAAGATCCATGTGCTCCTTCGCAACTTCCACTGTGATATTACCGACATACTCAGTCTTCAACTTTGTAGTATTGGCTTCAGGCACTATATATTGGGTAGTTGATGACCCTGACGTTTCTGGTCCAGAAGCGGTGGATTGGGCGGCAGCAGAAGAACTAGAAACAAAAGCTGTTTGTAGAGGCGCTCCTGAAACAGCTTGAGATGAAACTGAGTTGTAGAGTGAAGGATTCTGAACGTAGGATCCTTTCTTTGACTTGTACTTCATCCTCAACTCTTCCTCTCTCAACTTCAAGATGAATTCATTTATGTCTAATGTTGCAAGAATGTCGGTTTGTCTGAGATTGGACACAAATGAATCCCATTTATCAGGTAACCCATCAGCAAAGCTTGAAACTTTATCCTTCATTGATGTGGTTACACCATGAGTGTGCAGCTCAATCATGAGATGATAGAACCTGTCAAATATGTCATCCAGGCTCTCATTTCTAATTGAGGAAAAATTATCAAACTCCTTCTTGAGAGCCTTAGCCTTCAGTGCCTTTAACGTTGCATTACCATCATATCTCTTCTCTAAAGCCTCCCATAGCTTTTTGGCATGTTTGTTCTCAGAAAATTGATGAAAGATGTCTTTCGGTATTGACTGAGTCAACAGGTCATATACTTTCTTCTCACATATACTTTCTTCTCAGCATTGAAGAGTATCTTTTATGTTTCATTCATTCCTCCCAAAGTTAGTTTGACTCCATTAGCACTGACTGGCACCGTGTAACCAGTCTCGATGGATGTCCAAAGATTGGGATCAACACCATTTAAGTAAATTAACCGTTGTTTCCATTGTGGATTGTAATCTAATGTTATAAGCTTCGGCGGTTTATTGTGATTTCCTATCTCATTTTCCAGAAGTAGAAGGTTCTAGATGCATGAGTCCTTCCTGGCAGTAAACGCAGCAAACTGATCTTCCATTTGAATAAACTTGGTACTTGGAGAATAGGGCAATTTCAATCGTACGAATGGACAATACGTATGGTTCACTCGTGCGAATGAAGGGTGCGAATGAATTCAATCGTGCAATTGGATTCAGTCGTGCGTATGAACAAGACGAATGGACTCAAACGACTGGAGTTATTCAGTCGTGCGAATGAACACTGCGACTGAGTTCAGTCATGCGAATGGAGTGTGCGAATGAGTTCAATCGTACGAATGAGCTATTCGTGCAACTGAAGGATGTTGTTTTGGCAAAATCGGTGATTTTGACACTTTGACACAAAAACGTGATTTTCCCAAGAACCTAATCTGCCGTATAGTGAAAAATTGAAACTTTAATGCTAGAAAACATCACAAACAATAATATAATGGTTTTTATTGATAAAACATAATGATTACAAGCTCGTTAAATAGAAGAATCATGACTCTTGGCAAGGGGAGATCGAGCATGATCTCCCCTTTCATCCGGCAGCACCTAGGCCCCGGGTACACTCCTTAAACCTTTCTACATAATGAAACTGGTATTTATAGGCCTCAGCCTATATCAGATGCGATTGGGCCCATTAGTATGATTAGACCATGCGTATGGTTCATCGTACGACTGGACCATACTTATTGTTCAGTCTTACGAAGGGCCCAATAGTATCTCTCAATCGCACGACTAGTCCATTAGCATGGCTCAGTCATATGATTGAGTCTCATTCACATATGCTCCTGTGAATAACTCAATTTCATGTGTTTATAACATATCAGGTGTATTACATTAAGCCTAGAGTATTCGTCAAGTGACGAACATGCTATATATGACAATATATGCTCGAACAAATTCCCCCTTGGACGTTGCTCGCGAATAGTAGATAACACCTTTTACAATCTTCAGTCGATCTATATTGTGGTTTCCAATAGAATCAAACGAAAAACCATATTAGCCAACGTTGTTGATCTGTCAGGTTGCTAAAGTATCCCTGAAAATGAATTTAGGCATAATAGCTTTCATTTACTTTGCAGAACACCATCATAGCAACAAGATTTCCCATATGACTTATTTTTCCAGATAATGACATGAACAGTTTTCCATTGCTTCAATCTTCACACAGGCTAACCTGATTAACATTAACACCTGCAGAACTTCCCCCTCAAATTTAGCATATCCCAATATATAAACATTGTGCTCTCCTAGCGTCTTCGTACGATGTATTGGGCAAAAATTAGAAGGTTCCAATCCACAGCTGACAATCTCAAACAAATCAGCACGCACTCAGATTCATCATCAGAAACCAACTCACATCATCACTTTCTAATTGCGTCTTCAATTTCTCTATACATGGATTCCCCCTAAGAATCAGAATCCTCTCTGTGCGGATAAATATAACTTGATTGGCCTATAAATAGTCAAATGCTCCTGACTACCCCACAAAATCAGCATCGACTACTGACATCTTCTCTTCTCTCTTTTTTGTTTAAACTACATTCATCTATTCTGGAAGTCCAACGAATAACGTGGTATCCATCGAACTTATTTGACAAAAGAACCTTAGGGTGAATGTGCTTTGCTCATCCTCAAATCTCAAATCTGTGCAAGAGGCAGTTCCAGATTTTTTTTTGGTCTGGAACATTGTTCATTCGTATGACATGGAGGACAACTATCACATTCGTGTGAATGGATGATACGAATGATATATTCATGCGACTGGTCATAAGACTGGTCCAGTAGCATGACTTGACATAAGACTGGTCCAGTAGCATGACTGGACATAAGATTGGTCCAGTAGCATGACTGAACATAAGACTAGTCCAGTAGCATGACTGGACATAAGACTTCGAACGAATGGACATAAGACTGGTCCAATCGCATGGTCCAATTTGTACGAATGGTCCATTAGCATGGTCTAGTCGTACGAATGGTCCATTAGCATGGTCCAGTCGCATGAGCAGATCTGCACACAAATTTTCTAATCTGTAGCCGCCATGGCTGCCAAAAACCCTAATTTGATGAATTTTACATGAACCGAAACAAAATAGACATCATAAGATTCGCAAGGGTGATAAGAACGTGGTTTCGAGTTCGTATTTAACCAAGAAACAACACACGTAACAAGATCTGAGCAAAACACGAAGAACACGAAGAGGGTTTAATGTCAAAGAACATGAAATAGATCCAGAAATCAAGAGCTCGGGTTGCTAGAATGATTGTTAGATAATTCTAGCAGTAACCTGCTCTGATACCAATAGTGAAGTCGATGGATTGGTTGACATCCGAGCATGTTCTTGACGGAAGAAAAAAACCAAGAGACAAACAAGAGAACAAACAATAATAGAATGGTTTCATTGATAAAACCTAATGATTACAAGCTCGTTAAACAAAAGAATCACAACTCTTGGTAAGGGGAGATCGAGCATGATCTCCACTCTCATCCGGAAGCACCTAGGCCCTGGGCACACTCCTTAAAACCTTTCTACATAATGAAACTGGTATTTATAGGCCTTAGCCCATATCAGATGCGACTGGGCCCATTCGTACGATTTGACCGTGCATATGGTTCAATCGTACGACTGGACTATACTTATGGTTTAGTCTTATGAATGGCCTAATAGCATCTCTCAGTCGCATGACTGGTCCATTAGCATGGCTCAGTCGTACGATTGAGTCTCATTCGCATATGCTCTTGCGAATGACTCAGTTTCATGTGTTTACAACATATCATATGTATTACATTAAGCCCAGACTATTCGTCAAGCAACGGACACGCTATATATGACAATATATGCTCCAATAATTTAAAAACCCTGAATTCCGTAATTTCACATGTGAAGTATATAGTTAATTACAAAGCACTTTGGTCACAAGTCGAGTCAAAATAATATTAAATGCCCAAATAATATGTCAACTCTAAAATACAAGGGTTTCATACACTCTAAAATGAAATATAAATTACTAAAATTTTCTAAGTAATATACATTTCATAATTATCAATCATATATCACTAATGGGGCATCAAGTCAAACACTTTGTTACCAAGTTATGTTGATGAAATGGTTACATGGTCACATTTCACGTAGGAGAACTTACATAGGCATAATTTTCCTTAATTATTCTAGGGTGACCTTAGGTGGATCTTCTCGAGAACTTTGAATACTTGCATTTCCAAGCCAAATCACTCACCCGACAGGTGCATTTCACGACCCTATTTTTACTTATTTTCCTTTCGATGGTGATTACATGCAAATTACTATTTTCGTGGACATAATTATTTGGCAATGATTTCACATGTTATATAAGTTGATTACTTACCATATGAAGTTCCTGTTTTACGGGACCATTAATTTATTTTGCTAAGCGAGGTAATCATGGATAGTACTATTACGTTTGACTATCCCCACCCGGGTTAATTACCGTAACTTTGACCGGATGTCTAAACATGTGCATTATTAGTGTATTCACCCATGCTTTCGGTAGGCATGTATAGGGGGTAATCTATTTACATTTATAGTTTAGCTTCAGTTGCGGTTATTATATAATATTATAGCATTATATGATCAACAATCAAATCATAGAAAGACTTATGGTCCATTTCATTATTTATTATTATCTTAAAACCTGTGAACTTACCAACTTTTTATTGACATATTTTTCATGCATGTGTCTCTCAAGTAATTGATCTATGTATCAAGTTAGGCTAGTGTGGATCTTATCGTATTTATGGTCATTCATGCTATTGGGATATTATTTTTGTATTTTTCGTGTTTTGAAAACAATTTACATAAGTGTTGCTACTTCTACAATTGTATACTTTTAAACTTATTTGCAATGTGTGTTTTACAAAATCATGTAGTAGTCAACTAGTGACAATGATTCCATACGTTCAGACCCCGTGGAAAACCGCCATGGTTGGGGGTGTGACAAATATGGTGTTAGTGCGTCAGTGAAAATTGGTGGTCTTTGAATATGAAAAAGTTATACTAGCTCATATTTTAATCTAGCTTAGCATGAAATTCTTCGTTAGCAAGCTCACAGATTGAAATGTAACATCCTTGATTTTCATGCTTAATCTACTTGCCTAATTCTTTGATGGATCAATGGGCTTCAAGGCAACCAAAATAGTACCTAGAATTTCATCTTGATTCCATAACATCTTTACATAGTAATCATAGATCTGAGATGGATCAAAATATCAAATAAGCATTAAATTATCAAAATTTTTCTTAAAACATCAAATTTTGATAGATATACAGGGCCAACTTTGGACAACCATATCTCGATCATAACAAATCCCTTTTTTACGTCTTATTAAAATTAAATTTAGAGTCTTAACTTTCCAATCATAAAGGCCAAAAGGCTATTTTAAAGAGTGGCAATCATAAACCTTAACAGTGCCAAATTAAGGTTTTTGCAACTTTTCAATACTTTTATAGATTTAAGATAAATCAATGATTTTTATTATAAAATTAGCAATATAAATATGTTTCAAATTAGAAAATTATAGAATTTAATGATTCTTATAAATTAGCAATATAAATATGTGTTAATTTACTTACTAAGGAAAATCCTCACTCCAAGTTACCAGAATTTGCAAGATCAGCCCGCCTAATTTGCAATGTAAGTTCATAGCCACTTTTTCTTTTGTATAATGGGGTGGAAACATGCTTTTCATATCAAAATGAAAAACAAATTCTTAAGCCAAAACTAGTCTTTTGCAATGTTAATAACAAACGTTTTTAATGCCGGTGAAACTAAATTGTTTATACATGTTACTATATTCTATTAGACTTTTTACCATAAAGTCCTATTATTTTTAAAAAATCTACGCAACCATTAACTTTGGAGAAGCTACAGGAGTATGTATATAGATCTATTGGCCTGAGAAGTCTATTAGGTAATCGAGTTGATGCATGCCAATCAATCCTAAGCGTAATTTAAGTCAAAGTAATCTTTTTGACTTGGAAGGAATTGGATGTTTAGAAATTTCATAAAGTACTACATATATAATAGTCTTATTACTTGTGTTTGGAAATTGTTTGTTGATTTGCATATGGTTATCTTCTATGTGTATATTTCTAAACTTATGTTCTTACCAACTTTCTAGTTGACATATTTTGGCTTGTTTTTAGGTAATGAAAATTAAGAGCTTGCAAACTAAGGAAGATTAATGCTAGATTGGCTTTAACGTCCTAGTTTAAATAATAAGAATACTACATGTTTTGCTTTCTTTGGTTTATGTGTTAATAATATTATAACATTATCCGGTTTAGTTATTATGCCTTATCTCACAAACCTTTATACATTGTGTTCGATTCAGTTTCATCACGCCTGTAAAGTTTCCGCTTTAGCCATGTGTGTGACTGATTGGTATCAGACCCAATTATAGAGAATAAGGTACAAAAGACCTAGATTATAACCTAAGTGTCCTCCACATTAGGAAAAATATAAAAATAAGCTTACATTTCTAAGTCCATGCTTGTATTTTTTGTTATGTCTACACCACACTCTCTTAAGTACTCCCCAATAAGCAATGGATCGTGGAACACATGCATAGCAGAACATCCAGAATACTCCAACGGTCAATCTTAGCATAATGACACCCTTGTGGCTAAATAACCATAATTAAAAATATATTCTCGAGCTTCCCCTGCCGTAAAAGAAATGTTACAAGTAAATAGGAAAAAATCAATCTAGAAGTATACTACTCATAAGAGTACCATCTTAGGTTGCAATATTGTAATAAAAAAGCCGAAATGTCCACCTTATGAATGAGGTCATCCACTACACAAGAGATACCTGACAATCCTAAACCAGTCATTCAATTCGCATCTGGGTAACAAAAGAGTTCTTCTAATTTACTAGAAATATGCACAAATCTTGTTTTGGTGTCTAATCCTGAAAATAAATACCAACCTTGGATAAATGTTATTATGGAGCTGTCTCATATTCCATCCTCTCCATGAGTAGTGCCGAAAATTGGGTTCGACCATGCCCAGTTGTAGTTGATCCAAGTTTAAATGTCTAATTGAGAAGACAAGTCACTCCTCCTAGAATACAATAAGCCACAAGGGAAGTTGCTAGATGAGTTACAAACATTGGTATGTCATACTCTTAGGGTAACTGTTAGGACCGTGTACGTAGGGAATACTAACAGATTCTGCGTTTATACCGAATCAAATAGTGCGGAATCCTATTTGATTGGTGATCCAAACAGTGAGAACACAAACCCGATCGATCTAACGATTAAAGAAACCTTAAGATTGAGTAGAAAATGATCAGATGTGAACTATGAAGTTGGAATATGCGTTAAGAAACGTTATAAGGGTATACGATATAAGTGTCAAAAGTCTCGTTTTTCCACGAATTAAGTGGTATTTATAGGTTTGCAGTCTTCATTCGTGCGACTAAGTCATTCTCATGTCTCAATCGTGCGACTGATCTAGTCTCTTGGTTCAATCATGCGACTGGTCCATAAGCATGATGTATTCATGCGTATGGTCCATTAGCATGAATAATCATACAACAACTTCAAACCTATATAATAAGTTCATATATATGAATTAAAGATACATTAACATCAAAGCACAAATCATATATCATTACATCGTTTCATTACACATCATTACACATATGTAAGCCATGACAGACATTTACATTAAGTACATAAACTAGGGACATATGTATCAATAAACTCCCCCTTGGACCTAGTTTACTCTATTGTCTGACATCCTTCATATGCTCTTCAAACTTCTTGTACTTCTCCTCTATTATGACTCCTGCGTGGATTTCAAACACAAAGCAGAGTCGAATCACATTTTGGAATTAGAGGGCTTGTACAATATCCTGTGTGTCATAGAATAGTGGCCACTTTATAGAGTGTAGACATCTTTAGCTGACAAGTTGGTAAGCCACATTGGGTCAAATACCCTGATAGTTTCCATTTTGCCCTCTTTGTTCAAAACTATGACCGCTTCACCTGTCCTCCAATCATAATACCACCATTTGAAATGTGGAGTGAAGTCCTGAGGCATTTCCTGTGAGGGAATCTTAGACATGGTGCACGGGGGACTCCACTTCAACACTACTTTAGGCTTTTCAGATATAGGATCCATGTTGAGGTCTGAAGTTTACCCATCATGTGTGGTATTCCTTCTTTAGTGCAACTTCAAACCAACCTGACATCTTTCTGGGATCAGCATATAGCTGATTTAGGCATGCCAGTCGGTTGAGCTCAAAACCTGGGAAAGTCTTCACATCATGAGGATATCTGAAGTACTCGATCCCCTTCTCTCTTTTCACTGCATAAACGTTTAAGTCCTCAAAATAAGCCCACGTTATGATCTTGCCCGACATCTTCTGATGTTTCTTGACTTTGTAGAGTTTGGTGTAAGCATTTTGCTTTGGAGTCGTGCGCTGGGCTCTTATTTCAGCAAAACACGTTGCCCGTTCAGCCTTCTTAATATCAACATTAGCATCTAAGGCTTGGGCTTGGCTTTCATCCTTTTCCTTTTCTTTCTCCATTTCATCCAGCTTCTCAAATGTAGCACTGCCGAAAGTATCACCCAAGTTGGGTATCACATTTCCCTCGCGGTCAGTGTACTTTGGATAGTGTTCAGAAGTGACATCCTCTATCTCTCTTTCATCAACATCTTTTAGCTCATCTTCACTTATAAAATCTACATCTGGAGCATCTTTGACAAGCTCATCAGGATTCAGTCTGAACATCTCAACAAGTTGCTCGTTAGTCAGATCATGTATAATTTCTTCTTCTTCGGGAGTGTAGCTCACTGACCTTCTAACTATCCCTTGCAAATCAAGAATCATAGTGAATTGAGACTTGATTTGCTGAAGGGGAGCAACATCGTATTCATCCTACTATGGAGTTTTATTTTTATCCTGAATCACAGGTTCTTCAGCAGGAGGAGCAGAAGATGAGGCTCCTTGATCTTGACTACGTTTAGTCCGCCTCTCTTGAGCTCGAGGAGAGGCTGATGCAGCAGTATCACCTTCCTGGTCATCCTTGTCCTCTCGATCCTTTCCACTCGTTCCACCTTCTCCAACATCCTCCTCACTGTTATCTTCATCCTATTATTCTTCTTCATCATCATCATCATCATCCCCACCACCATCACCAACCTTTATCTTCAAAGGCTTAGTTTTGGATCCTTTAAGCCTGAGCAGTATCTTTTTGTTCTTTGCCTCCAGTTCTTCAATCCTCTGAACCGAATGGGCATTCTGCTCACGGAGTTGTGTAATCTGCTCAGCCTGAGCAGTATTAAGCTCCATCAGCTGGTTGAGCTGTGTAGCTCTTTGCTCATCAGTAGCCAGTAACTTTAGAACAATACGGTTGAGGTTGGCTGGCTGTTCCTCTAACCCGATATTGGGTAGAGTGGATCCATAAAACATCGGGACTTGAGAAGATGTCCCGGCTTGTTGGGTGGTGGTTGTGGTGGTGGAAGTGGTGTATATGGGAGGAGGAATGGGGATGGATAGTGATGGAGTGGCTATGGTAGTGGTGGTGGGAGGTGTGGTAGTGGTGGTAGGAGGTGTGGTAGTGGTGGTAGGATGTGTGATAATGGTGGTAGGAGGTGTGGTAGTGGTGGTAGGAGGTATGGTAGTGGTGGTAGTAGCTATGGTAGTAAGGGTAATCCTCCGTCTCTTAGTCTTTAAGCCCTGGGGTTGAGCCATTCGCTTCTTTCTCAAGCCCTTAGAAGAAGATGCTCCCCCTTGGCTGATGGGCTGGTCAGGGGTGTATGTAGGATCAATGACATCAGTAGTAGCACCCCTTGACTCACCCTGGCGTCCACCAACCGCCGTTATTCCTCTCTCAGTAGCCACAACCCTACTGCCCACTGTCCTGACCAGTGGCTCATTATCTAACTCTTCCTCTTCATTAGGCATGAAGTCTTGGTGAAAAGAAGCCCTCTCTGTTTCACCAGGAGCCTCACCCCCTTGACCTAGATCATCGTCGTTGTCGTCGTCGGATGTGGTAGCCATGAGGGGCTTAGTATCTGAATCACTGTCTTCGTGACGCCATTTCTTGCGAGAAGGCGCCACGTAATCCTCCCAGGCCAGATGCCCAAATAATCTCCTCACCGGGGGCTTCATGTGACAACTAGCAATTTCAGGTCAATACCCGACCTTGTGTGAAGTCGTCTGGATCGATAAACATCCGAGCATGTTCTTGACGGAAGGATAAACAGCAGCACAAACCAAAAGTCAAATAATAATACGAACTATAATTGAATGGTTTCATTGATAAAACCTAACGATTACAAGCTCGTTACAACATAAGAATCAAGACTCTTGGCAAGGGGAAGATCGAGCATGATCTCCCCTCTCATCCGGCAGCCCTAGGCTCCCGGGCAGACTCCCTCCCCAAACCCTTAACTCTCTACACATTGAAACTGATATATATAGGCATCGGCCCATATTAGATGCGACTGGGCCCAGTTGTGCGACTGGACCATGCGTATG
>BJCM01023152.1:0-22825 GCA_018326385.1 Flaveria bidentis
TATTATTATTAGAAATATTATTATTTTTTATTATTATGTTCAAAATAGTTAAGTTATTAACTTCCAAGTTTAAGAATTAAAGTCAAACTAAGAAACAAGCATAAATAGCCCATAAATTACATGACTGACTACAATAACTCTTATAAAAATAAATGATGTTAACATTTAATTAACAGAAGAAAAATACAAGATGTTACATTAGGAGGTACCCAATTGATCCAAAACAATTTTTAGTAGGCATTACCCCTGATGCTTCTAGAATATCTTGTGCTTTATTTCTTTGACTGAGAAAGTATTATTCGTGGCATGTTCCCAACCTATAGAGATTATTTGAAGAGGCTGATGCAACCCAAACACCCAAAGTCTCTCCTACATGCATGCACATGAGTACTAAAGAAGAATGCTTCGAAAGTTTCACACAAACAACAGAAATATTTTAAGTGTGAAATCTTCCGAAGCCAAGACCAATATCTTCCATAGCCAAAGATGAAGTCTTCCGAAGCTTCAGAGACAAAGTCTTCCGAAGCCAACACTTGAAGACAGATTTCTTCCGAAGACTTTTAGCCCACATGCTTTATCTGATGTACTTTACATAAAGTTGGATACCTTCCGCTGAAACTTTATAAAGTCACCAACTTTCACAAGTTGCTGAAAAGGTCCATACTTTTAGTAACTGTACATTGAGGTCTTGAGTTTGTAAACTTTCTACTTCATGTACTTTATCCTTTTTGTAATAGATTAGGATGTGAGCTATGGCATGTCATAGTCACTAGTCAAAAGGCAATCTGCCTTTTGACTCTACAATTGATTTTGTTTTGTGTCTAGTCAATTGTATCTAGCTGGCCTTCAAAGTATGGCCTGATATAGGATGTAGTATATGTATCTCAAGTACTTGTAATTTTCTTTTATACTTTGTAACACTTGTAATAGAACTTGAGAAGGCAATATACAACAATCTTGAAAACCATCTCCTTGTGTATATTGTTATCTTGTTTTGTCTCATACTTACTTGTGTTTTTAGTGCATTTCTTGAGGTTAATCAGTTTCACTGTCAGTTTAAGTTGAGTGTTCTTAACCAACTCTCCTTTTTGTGTTGTTGTGTTGTATTTGCATACCCTTCAACGGTCCTGCACTTGGTATTAGAGCATTCCAAGCTCTTAATATAAGATCTCATCATCTTAAGATCCCTCACACACACAAATACTTAACTTATCAAATGGCAGCCATTTCCAAATCTGATATGGAAGCTGGAACCCTGACAAAGTCCCCACTAATCACTCTTGATGACTTTAACACTTGGTGCCAAAGAATGGAAGGTTTCATTAGGTCTCAAGACTTAAGAATATGGGAGTCTGTTGAAAATAGATCTTACATACCAAGCACCTCTTCTGCTACTCGTGGTGGTATGATCCCCAAGCCTGTGACTGACTGCTCTTCCTAACTCTGTGTACAGAGGATTCAAGAAATGCAAAACAGCTAAACAGTTGTGGGATGCATTGAATATGATGTATGAGGGTTTCTCTAAAGCTAAGGAGAACAAGAAGGATCTCTTGAAGTAGCAGTTTGAAAATTTCACCTTCAAAGCTAGTGAAACCATGTGTCAACAATACTTTAGGTATGTTGAGATTGTGGATACCCTAGTGGATGGAGGAGTTGCTCTTGAAAACAGAGACATTGTAAGGAAGTTCATGTCCTCACTTCCTAGGCAATGGATATCCTACTGTGTGGTTATCAAGAGAACTGAGAATCTGAAAACTCTTACTCTAATAGAGTTGTATGGGATTCTCAGTGGCTACCAGATGGAGATGAACATGCAAGGTTCATTTGGCAACTCCAACAATCAAATGGGATCATCCCTTCATGTGGTTGAAAGGGATAGCATAGAACCCCATCATCATCTCATATGCTACCTTGACAACTCACAAAAAGGTCCTTTCATCACCTTCCCTGAGACACCAAGGGAGAACTACACTCAAGGAAGCCCATTCCAAGAGACAAGTTCTTCTCAAGCCTTTGTGTCCTATAAATGAAAGTTGTGGCGGCTTTCTTTTCACCCTTGAAGACCTAGACTATATCCTTCTAGATGATCTGGAGTACATGGAGATAGTCCAGTAGATGGATCTTCTCACTCATAAAGCCAAGAAGTGCTACAAGCGGACTGGAAGGAAGTTCCCCAGCAATGCAGCCAGTGGATAGTTTGAACTGGACAAAAGTAAAGTTAAATGTTACAATTATAACTTGATGGGCCACTTTGCAAGGAAGTGTAAAGCACCAAGAACAAATGGTGGTCTACCACAGTCCAGACCAAACTACACTAATAAAGCTACCCAAAATGATAAGCCAAAGCAGCAAGCTACAGTTGATGTTGAAGAATGAGGCTTTGACTGGAGCTTTCAGGTGGAAGATGCTTCTTCAAACCAAGCACTAATGGCAAGTCATGATGAAGCCAAGGTATTGGAACATCTGCGTACCCCTAAATGCATTTCTAAAGTTAACAGATATAGGTCCAAAAAATTGGAAATGAGATCTGATCTTGAGTCCTTAAACATTTTAAAAGCTGATTTTAGAAAGTCTGAAAATGATTATAAACTGAAGATAGAGAACTTAGAGAAAACCATTTTAGTTTTAAAACATGAGCATACAAATTATAGGACTTAGATCATGAATCTCATAACTAAGCTGACTTAGTGCCAGACTGAGCTTGTGATAAGCAAAGCCAGGGCAGAAAAGTGTATTCTTGAATAAGAGACCTTCAAGAACATGATATCCCCATCCCTACAAAACAAGGTGTGTTATCAAAACAGGCAGGGATTGGGATCTAATGAGATAGCTCCTCCACACATAATCTTGTCTGTAAGATCATCCAGGTGTGGAACTTGTGTAGATGAGCTTCCTCTCATAGATCCTTTGAGTGAAGAGGATGAAGAAGTAATAGTGAAGAATCTCTTTAAGAAGAAAGAAGAAAAGGATTATAAAAAGGGTCACTATCCTTCTGAGGAGAAGATAAAGACTGTGATGACCAAGTCTATGAGAAAAAACTTGATCAGATTGAGCAAAAGAAAAGCTAGGAAGGCTCAAGAGATCAACGCCATTTTTGATTCTAAGCAGAAACAAGTTTTTATCTCTACAAGATTTGAAATGGTGAAGACTGAAGACATCAACCTAAACTCTTCTGCTAAGAGTTCTGGTTCATGTTCAAATCATCTCAGCACCAAGAAGAAGGCTGATCTCTTGTGTACCACTGCTACACAGCCTCAACCATCCAACTCCAAGAACAATCCACACCCTAAAAGGACTATCTCATCATATGCAAAGATGAAGGTGGAGAAGGGATGTGATCAAAATCAGTCTTGCTCTCAACAGAAAGCTCTTGGGAAGAAGAAAGTAGAATGTGTCATGTGTGAAAGTATCTCTCCTCTTGCTAAGGATTATCCATACAATCTAAAAGGTACTCTTCATATGACCAATAAAAGGACTTCCAAGAGTTCCAAAAGGATTCCAGCTTCAGAAGGAAAATTTGTTTCCTTCGTAAGCTCTAAAATGAAGAAGAAAGCAAGTGGAAAATTGCCTTCGGAAGAAAATTTGGTCTCGGAAGAAAAGAATACTTCCGAAGCACTAAAGTCTGTTGTAGTGTCTGCAGAATCTTCTGAAGCTTCAATCATCAGAACTTCCAAAGTCTCAAAAGCTTCCGAAATGTTGAAGGTCAAGTCCAAACTTCCAAAGGTGGTGTGGAAGTCTAAGAAAGACCAAGTGACTGAAAGTTCCCCATCAACAACAGCTCAAGATCTTCTACTTCTTTTACTGAGCCCAAGACAAATAAGGCTTGGGTTTCCAAATGTAACTAATCATTTTCTTTGTGCAGGAACAAATCAAGACAAACAAAAATGTTTGGATCATTGACAGTGGCTGTTCCAGGCACATGACAGGCAATAGGCCACTACTCCATAACTTTAAAAGGATTGATGGAGGGCCAGTTGTTTTTGTAGGAGATGAAGGTGGTTACATTTCTGGAAGGGGCAAGGTCATAAATGGTAACCTTATCATTGAAAAGGTAAACTTTGTTAAGGAGCTTGGGTACAATCTTCTTAGTGTATCCTAATTTTGTGATCAGAGTCATAACATGCTCTTTACTGAGCATGAGTGCATTGTTCTCAAGCCCGGGATGGTCATTCCTTATGAGCATATCCTGCTTAGAGCCCCTAGGAAAGGGAACATGTACAAGATGAACTTGCAAGAAACCTCTTCCTCTAGAGAAGTTTCATGCAATCTGTCTAAAGCCAATAGTGATGAGTCTTTCCTATGGCATAAAGGAATGTTCCATGTAATCTTTAAGAGCATGAATAAACTGATAAAGAATGATTTGGTAACTGGAAGGCCAAAGAAAGAGTTTACAAGTGATGATCACTATGTTGCATGCCTGAAAGGAAAGCAACACAAGGTATCTCATAAGCCTAAGGAAAGAAACTCCATCACTACATCCCTACACTTGTTACATATGGATCTCTTTGGCCCCACCAGTGTAATGAGTCTAGGAAGGACTACTTATTATTTGGTGATCACATATGCCTTTACAAGATTCACTCGGGTTTTCTTCCTTAGAACTAAGGATGAGACTCCTGAGATTATTTGGATGTCCTTGCACCATCTTGAATACCAAAGATCAAATTGCCAAATTTGCTGAGAAAGTAGATGATGGACACTTCATTGGATACTCTTCTCAAGCTAAGGCTTACAGAGTATACAATCTCAAAACTAGAATTGTTAAGAAGTCAGCCAATGTGATTTTCAATGAACACACACCTTATGTAGGTGGTTCTAGTCCTAATTGGTTGTTTCATCTTGATTTAGTTACCAACTGTTTTAAAAAATCTTGTGAGAATGCTTTAGGACCTATAGATATCTTACCCACAGGTGATCTTGACCCAAGATTTGAGCTTAGAAGACCTTCAAGCCATACATCTTCAGCTCCAGTTGTAACTACTTTGCAAATGAGGTCTCTATTAGCACCACAATGACAAATTTAACTGATACATCTGAGATGCCTTCAAATTCCAGCTTAGAGGCTCTACAACCAAATAAAGATACTTTAAATGCATAGAAAACAATGGTGGTGGTGACAGTGATCAGGAATTTCTTGATACTGATAACCACTTCATAGATGACAACATCAATGATGTCACACACTCATTGGATCAAGTCTCTCTTGATAAGTGTGCTGATGTAGTGGAAGATAGATCAATGCCAGATCTAAATTTCTCTAATTTAGATCTCTCTCAGCAACTTGCGATGATCCCTCAACTAAGGATCCAGAAGTCTCCACCCACTACAAACATCATTGGAGATGTTGACTTAAGGGTAAGAACAAGAGGACAAACATATGAAGCAAATGTTTGTCTTCACTCTTTTTTCTTATCTCAGATAGAGCCAAAGAATGTTGATGAGGCTCTAAAAGATAGAAGTTAGGTTGAAGCTATGCAAGAGGAACTACTTCAATTCAAAAGACAGAAAGTTTGGAACCTTTGTCCTCTTCCTCATGGGAAGACTACCATTGGAACAAAAGGGATGTTTAGGAAAAAGAAGGATGATAGAGGCATTGTCATAAAAAACAAAGCTAGACTAGTTGTTCAAGGATACACACAAGAAGAAGGAATTGACTACACTGATTCTTTGCTCCTATAGCAAGACTAGAAGCTGTTAGGATATTCTTGGCATTTGCTGCATCCAAGAACTTCAAGGTCTATCAACTTGATATCAAATGTGCTTTTCTTTAAGGGGTGATTGATGAGGAGGTAAATGTCAAACAACCACCTGGTTTTGCAGATCTTGATCATCCTGATTATGTCTGCAAGCTTGATAAGGCTCTTTATGGACTGCATCAGGTACCAGGAAATGGTATGAGACTCTGTCTCATTATCTCTGTAAGCATGGCTACAGAAGAGGTGCTATAGATGGAACTCTCTTCATCAAAGGATAGGGAAATGACATAATGCTAGTTCAAGTGTATGTGGATGACATCATCTTTGGATCAACTAATCCAAAGCTCTACAAAGACATTGAGAAGTTGATGAAGGACAAATTTGAAATGAGTGCCATGGAGAAACTCAATTTCTTTCTAGGAATTCAAGTGAAGCAAGTTGAAGATGGCATCTTCATTAGTTAGTCAAAGTATGTTCAAGACATACTTAAGAGGTTCAACATGACTGATTGTAAGATTGCTAAGACACCCATGGCAAGAAACCACTCCTTTGGACCCGATCTTGAGGGGGAGTGTATGGATAAACATCTTTACAGGGTTATGATTGGGTCTTTTATGTATCTTACTGCTAGTAGGCCTGATATCATGTTTGTGACATGTATTTGTGCATGATATCAAGCCAACCCTAATATGTCTCACCTTATTATTGTCAAAGGATTCTAAGATACCTCAAAGGTGCTTCAACACTTGGTCTGTGGTATCCTAAGAATTCCGACTTTAATCGGTATGCATATACAGATAGTGATTATGGTGGTTTCAACATGATTGCAAAGTCTACATCTGGGGGATGTTAGTTTCTTGGTGTAAGGATTGTCTCATGGAAATGCAAGAAACAATCATGTGTCTCTGCATCAACTGCTAAAGTTGAATACATTGCTGCTGCAAGCTGCTGTGCTCAAGTGCTTTGGATTCAAAATCAGATACTTGACTATGGGTTAAACTTCAAGAAGACTACCATTCACATAAACAACAACAGTGCTATCTCTATCACAGAGAATCCTGTGCACCACTCAAGGACTAAACGCATCAACATCAGGTATCATTTAATTTGAGATAATTTTGAAAAAGGATTAATTAAACTAGTCAAAGTACACACAAATGAACAATATGCTTAAAATCAGTATGTCCTAAGTTGTCTAGTTCATCACCTTCATAATCTCTTGTTTTCTTTGGACAAAAACTTTTTGAGGACTTTCCTTAGACTTCTTAGAATTTTGATCTTTTGGAAGATATGCTTTTACCTTTGGAAGAAACTTATGCCTTTAAAACTGATAATTGTACAAGTACCTTTTACCTTCGGAAGAAATTTCGGAAATATCTTCAGAAGCTTAGAGACTTATATGTTTTCAAGGACAACTTTCTTTCGAAGAAAATTAACTCTCGGAAGCTTTGTTCCCTTGAACAAACCTTCAAGTCTTAATTTTCTTCCAAAGGCAAAATTTTCAAATTCCTTAGGAAATTCTTCTGAAGTCATTTTAGCTTCGGAAGCCTTTTCATTAAACTTCCTAAGATAATTTACCTTCGGAAGCTTTTTGACTTCCAAGAAAACTACTTTTTGAGCAAAAGCAAACTACTTTTTCAGAGGTGGGACTGACTTATGGATTTCAAAGTTTATCCTTTTTCATTAACTTTGTCCTATAAACCCAATAGTTTCCCCCTCTTTCTTTCATATCGTTCTTTCCTCCATTCCTAAAACCCTAAATTTCTCTTTGAAATTACTTTCTTTCATCTTTCTTCATCCTTAAGCTCTCTCTCCAAATGGCCAACCTTCATTGCAAAAATGACCCGAACTTTTCTATGCAGTTACAAAGGCAACACAACCAGGTTGCTCTGTTACACTCTGAGAAAGATCCACATTTCTCAAAGGTTTGTCGTTTCTTAGCTCTGTCAAACTACTTCACCTCCCTAACCATTGATCCTACTCTTTACGAGGATCAACTGCTAGAATTTTCGAAGACCTGCCAACAGGTCATCATGGATGGGGAGAAGGCACTGTCTGCCACAGTGTAAGGGAGAACAGTCTTCATCACTCCGTCCATGATAAACATGCATCTTCAGCTGGATGATGAAGAAGGTGAGGTGTTCTTCCCTAAGGTAGTTGTTAACCAGTCCTTCGCGCAGATGGGCTATGAGGGAGATTTCTCTGTCAAGACCTTCAGGAAAGGGAATGTCTCATCCCAATGGAAATTCCTACTCCATGTGGTTATCCAGAGCTTATTAAACAAGCATGGTGGATGGGACAAGATTCCTGAAGATCTCTACTTCATTGTTCATGAGATGGTTCAGGGAGTCAAGTTCAGGTACTCTCAGTTTGTTTACACTAATCTGCTTGCAAACTTGGACTCCTTTGAGTACTACATGTTCCCTAGATATGTTCAATACATTCTTAACTGTGAACTGGGCTCATAGTTAAGGGGAATGGGTAATGCTCTTAAATTGGGACAGATGAAGCCCGACATCTTCAAAATATTGAGAAAGCCCATTGTTGGCTTCTCTGGGGTAGAAACAGCCCTTGTACCAAAAATGTTAGAGCTTATTGCTCAAGGTGACAACCTAGCCGCACCAGCTAGTGTTGAACCCACACCTTCTACATCCCAACCACTTCAACAGCCACAAATCACCCTCACCTACCGAAGAAAACACAAACGAACCCCTACTCAGACTACTCAGTCTGTGCAAGCCCCTATATACTCACCTACATAGGAAGAAGTGGACACTAGAGCTCCCACTTCTCATGAGGAGCAGACCACTCCCATTCCTTCAATGATCAGTGCTGATGTTCCTCATGCTCAGCCTAATGAGCACATAAACCCAAATGCCTTAAGCCATCACTCTGAGTCTCAACACTCAAGTGATCAACCTTCAAGGGACAACTACCCTGCCTTTGGACTTAAACCAACCAATTCCAAAACTTGACTTCTATACTGATGAAGATTTAGGTTTCAGTGAGTACCATGATTCTCTCTTCTTTTCCCCTACTCAAAGAGAGATGAGTGCTCTTGAGTCTCCTACTTCTATCCCATATTAGTGACCCATTAATGAGGTGGACACATCTGAACATGTTCAGGATGTCCATATGGAAGAGGCTCTCACTTTTGCAAGTGATTCCATTATTAAGACCTCAACCATGGCAACTCTGCCCATTGATACCTCAACTAAGGCTACCAGTGAATAGAGGAAATCAAACAGCCAAGAACCTGAAGCTGGTGGTGAGAGTGAGGACTTTGGTCCAATTCTCTCATCCCCAATAAAAGGTGCAATAACTGTCACAAACATAAACCTATGTAGTCTCTAAGGTTAGTCATCTTGAATCTCAAGTGACTACCTTGCAAAACAGGGTTAATGATCAACAACTTGAGATTTCTTATCTTAAGGACAATCTAGCTGGGAGACCTTTAAGAGGAGCTCAACCAGGAACACAAGAACCTATTTCTATGATTGACCTAACTCCTAGCTCACCTATGCAAGTGGGTGATGCTACCAAAAAGGGGGAGAAAGTTATTACAATCACAAAACCTAGGGGTTCTTCAGAGAGTGTGGACATTGAGGACTCACCATCCTCACTTGCAATTGTACACACTCAGCAACTTCCTCAAGTTCACATTAATGTGGACTCTATAGACTCCTACATACAGAATCTGTTTGAGGAAGGAATACCTAGGGCTATGTCATCTCCACCAACTTCAAATCATATTATTGGGTGGAGGTATGACAACAACAGAAGAGCCTTTATCATTCTTATAGTTCAAAGGCAGCAAGTGGTCTTCAACTTTCAGACCATGAACTTCTATGAAGGTCTGGATCTAGTCAACATTCCACATGTCAATCAAAGCCAATCAAGACACGCTAACAAGTTGGCTCAAAGAATCTAAGACAGGATCACTTCAGAGTTCAGCTTTAGAAGGAGACTAAGGCAATCAGGCAATGCCATCGGTCAACTGGATGTTGAGGCAGACCCTAAGATTAGTTTCATAGGGGAAACCTTGACTGAAGGCCCAGGGGTAGAACCTGAGAGCCCTGTCCCATAAACATCAACTACTGTAGAGATCCATACCCTTTTTGAGACACGTGCTGGTGAAGGTGCTTCTCAACCTCTCTCTGGCCAGAGGTCAGAAGCTACATCAAGCAATGAAGGCCAAAGCTCTCTCCACCGTAAGTCACAAAGGTATGTGAGTGACAAAGGGAAAAGAAAGATGACATATGAGGAGATTGAGGAGGAGGAGAGAGAGGAAAAGGAAGCTAAGGGTAGAAAGTTCCTCTTCTGGGTTTGCAAGACTCATGGAAATTGCTATCTGGACTGCCCCCAGACCAAACACTCAGGGTGATGAGTTAAGGACAGTCATGATCAATTACTTGTAGACCAGGAACTATAACATTGACAACGTCATTTCTCTCCCTTTAGAGGAATTGAATGATCTGGTTGATATGGAAAGGTCAAAGGAGAAGAAAGAGGCAGAAGATGCTGAGCAACTGGTACAAATGAAAGAAGAAAGAAAAAAGAAAAGATTATATAAGCATGTTCCTACTCTTTCCCCAGTTCAAGAAAGTCCTGCACATAAGGATGTGGTTCAACAAGAACCTCAGGTAGACAAAGAAGAAGACAGGATCAAAATGATCAACTACCTGAGTACCACAAGCCTTTATCAGGCAGATGCACTTCTTCCCTTATCCTATGACTATGTGGAGTTTGAGTATCTCAAACAACTTGAACTCGAGATCATCAAGGAAAGAAAGACCACTAAAAGGAAGCTAAGAGAAAAAGCTGCTAAGTCAAGAGCCATTATCCAGAAGAGCATGAAGAAATTTGTAGACAGGCAGAGGATAATGCGCTTCTTGAAGCTGTATTGATTCTCTGGAAGGAGACTAGGCCCTATGTCTCTAACCATTATGGATGAGCATATCAGGGTAATCAAGCAGAAGATCAAGAGTGGAGAGCTGATTGACTTACACTCCCCTCCAAGTCAAGCTCCATTTAAAGCGGAGGTTAAGGTTGAACAACTTGAGACAACACAACCTGAACCTCCTACTGAATCTTAGCAAGCTTCAACTTCTAATCCATAGCAGGGTCAGACTCCCTCTCCTTCTAAACCTATGAGAGAGGAAGACCCAACTAGGAAAGACAAAGAAGATCAACAAGGTGCTGCAGGCCAGTCTTTTCAGTTAAAAAGAACAACGAAAAAGAAAAGGATGGCTTCAAAGCCAATGAAGAAGAAGAAGAAAGAAACATCCTTTTCTAAACCTCAGGATAAGTCAGAACATCCTGAGGATGTGCAGCCAGAGGATGCCCCATCATCTCCAAACCAAGCATCTCCTCTAGCATCAGGAAGACCCATCCTGTCCTGGACATACACCATAAATCTAGAAAGGTGGCATGTCATTAGAGATCATGGCATTGAGGATGTATACACATGGCAAGACATGTTAAATATGCCTCTGCATGATCTCTTTAACATGAAAAAACACTTTGACAGTCTGAGGGATCCTAATCATCTCATGAAGAAAGGGATGTTCATTTTTCTGATGAGGACTGTCAATATCTAAAGTCTTCAAGTGTTTTGGTAGCATCAGCCTAGGGGGAGTTTGTAGAGATTATATGAAGAGGTTGATGCAACCCAAACACCCAAAATCTCTCCTACATGCATGCACATGAGTACTGAAAAAGAATGCTTCAGAAGTTTCACACAAGCAACAAAAATATTCTAAGTGTGAAATCTTCCAAAGCCAAGACCAAAATCTTCCGAAGCCAAAGATGAAGTCTTCCGAAGCTTCAGAGAAAAAGTCTTTCGAAGCCAACACTTGAAGACAGATTTCTTCCAAAGACTTTTAGCACACATGCTTTATCTGATGTACTTTATATAAAGTTGGACACCTTTCCACTGCAACTCTGTAAAGTCACCAACTTTCACAAGTTGGTGAAAAGGTCCATACTTTTAGTAACTGTACATTGAGTTCTTGAGTCTGTCAACTTTCTACTTCATGTACTTTATCTTTTTTGTAATAGATTAGGATGTGAGCTAAGGCATGTCATATTCACTAGTCAAAAGGCAATCTGCCTTTTAACTCTACAATTGATTTTGTTTTGTGTCTAGTCAATTGTATCCAGGTGGCCTTCAAAGTATGACCGGCTGTAGGATGTAGTATATGTATCTCCAAGTACTTATAAATTTCTTTTATGCTTTGTAACACTTGTAATAGAACTTGAGAAGGCAATATACTACAATCTTGAAAACCATCTCCTTGTGTGTCTTGTTATCTTGTTCTATCTCACACTTACTTGTGTTTTAGTATCATCTCTTGAGGTTAACCAGTTTTATTTTCTGATTAAGTTGAGTGTTCTTAACCAACTCTCCTCATTGTGTTGTTGTGTTGTATTTGCTTACCCTTCAACGGTCATGCACAACCCCATTCATCATCCTTATTTGATATTAGACAGAAGCAAGGCTTTCCATTAGCTCCATAAGCCCGTGCATCAATAATCCATCATCTGGGATTTGTCTCCACCTTTGTTTCCATTTAATTTCACCATTTCCAACCATAACATAATTCTGAACATGAATCCACTTACTTAGTTCATTAGCAAATAGAGCAGGAAACTTTTGTATTAGAGGAACTTCCCCCAACCATCGATCCAACCAAAAGCTAATAGAGTTTTTCCAATTGATTTTTTCAATAATTAGGTTATTTATTTGAATGTTATTATCCATTAGGTCCACATTGATATTTAAAATGATCTTCCAAACCACTGCATCAATTACTTTAGAAGTAATGGAGCTCTAGTTTCTTTAATTTTAATGCAGAGGTTGTACCACCCTCCTCCAAAGCTTATGTTCTCTAGTCTTAATCCTCCACCACCATTTAGTGAGCAGCCTAATAAGAAGTTCTACAAGAGGACTAGAAGGAAGTTTCCAAGCAATGCAACCAGTGGAAAGTTTGGCCTGGACAAGGGCAAAGTCAAGTGTTACAACTGTAACTTGATGGGCCACTTTGCTAGGGAGTGTAAGGCACCTAGAAAAAATGGTGGCCAAAAACAGTCTAAACCTAACTACTCTGACAAAGCTTCCCAGAATGAGAAGCCAAAGCAGCAGGCTGCTGTTACCATTGAAGAAGGAGGCTTTGACTGGAGCTTTCAGGTGGAAGATGCTTCTCTAAACCAAACACTGATGGCAGATCATGATGAAGCCAAGGTATTGGAATATCTCTGTACCCCTAAATGCATTGCTAAAGTAAACAGATACAGGTCCTACAACTTAGAAATGAGATCTGACCTTGAGTCCTTAAACATCTTAAAAGCTAATATTAGAAAGTCTGAAAATGATTATAAACTTAAGATTGAGGACTTAGAGAAAACCATTTCAGTTCTAAAACATGAGCATACAAACTTTAGGACTGAAATCAAGGATCTTATAACTAAGCTGACTAAGTGCCAGGCTGAGCTTGTGATATGCAAAGCCAGGGCGGAAAAGTGTGTTCTAGAAGAAAAGAGCTTTAAGAACATGATATCCTCATCCCTGCACAACAAAGTGTGCTATCAAAACAAGCAGGGACTAGGATCAAATGAGATAGATCCTCCACACACAATCTTGTCTGTAAGATCACCTAGGTGTGGAACTTATGAAAATGAGCTTCATCTCATAGATCCTTTAAGTGAAGAGGATGAAGAAGTGATAGTGAAGAATCTCTCTGAGAAGAGTGAAGAGGAGGATTCTAAGAAGGGCCACTATCCTTCTGAGAAGAAGAAGAAGACTGTGATGACCAAGTCAATGAGAAAGAACTTGATCAGAAAGAGCAAAAGGACTGTCTCATCATCTGCAGAGATGAGGGTGGAGAAGGGATGTGACCAAAGTTAGTCTTGTTTCCAGCAGAAGGCTCTTGGAAAGAAGAAAATGGAGTGTGTCATGTGTGAAAGTACTGCTTATCTTGCTAAGGATTGTCCATACAAGCCTAAAGGTACTCTTCACATGACCAAGACTAAGACTTTCAAGAGTTCCAAGAAGATTCAAGCTTCAGAAGGAAAATCTATTCCCTTCGAAAGCTTCAAAACTAAGAAAAAGGCAAGTGAAAATTTTCCTTCGAAAGAACATTTGGTCTCGGAAGGAAGGAATACTTCCGAAGCACTGAAGTCTACTGCAGTGTTTGCAGAATCTTCCGAAGGTCCAGTCATCAAAACTTCCAAAGTCTCTAAAGCTTCAGGAGTATTGAAGGTCAAGTCCAAGCTTCCAAAGGTGGTGTGGAAGTCTAAGAAAGACCAAGTGACTGAAAATTCTCCATCAACAACATCTCAAGATCCTCAAAGCACAACCATTGGATCTATTACTGTTGCATTACCTTCTGTTTCTCTTAGTGAGCCCAAGACAAGTAAGGCTTGGGTTTCCAATGTGCAGGGACAACTCAAGACAAAATAGAATGTTTGGATCATTGACAATGGTTATTCCAGGCACATGACAGGCAATAGGCCACTACTCCAGAACTTTGAAAGGATTGATGGAGGGCCAGTTTCTTTTGGAGGAAATGAAGGAGGTTACATTTCAGGAAGGGGCAAGGTCACAAATGGTAAGCTCAGCATTGAAAAGGTAAACTTTGTCAAGGAGCTTGGATACAATCTTTTGAGTGTATCCCAATTTTGTGATCAGAGTCATAACATGCTCTTTACTGAGCATGAGTGCATTTTTCTCAAACCCAGGGTGGTCATTCCTCATGAGCATATTCTGCTTAGAGCCCCTAGGAAAGGGAACATGTACAAGGTGGACTTGCAAGAAACCTCTCCCTCTGGAGAAGTTTCATGTTTTCTGTCTAAAGCCAATAGTGATGAGTCTTTCCTATGGCATAATAGAATGTGCCATGTAAACTTTAAGAACATGAATAAACTAATTAAGAATGATTTGGTAACTGGAATGCCAAAGAAAGAGTTTACAAGTGATGATCATTGTGTTGCATGCCTGAAAGTGAAACAACATAAGGTATCTCACAAGCCTAAGGAAAGAAACTCCATTACTACACCCCTACACTTGTTACATATGGATCTCTTTGGCCCCACTAGTGTAATGAGTTTAGGAAGGACCTCTTACTGTTTAGTGAACATAGATGACTTTACAAGATTCACTTGGGTCTTCTTTCTTAGAACTAAGGATGAGACTCCTGAGATTCTAAAGTAGTTCACTCTAAAGATTGAAAATCAATCTAATCACAATGTCAAAATCATAAGATATGATCAAGGAACTAAATTCAAGAACCAAATCATTGATACATTTTGTGATGAAAAAGGTATTACAAGACAATACAGTGCTCCCAGGACTCCTTAGCAAAATGGAGTTACTGAAAGGAGAAACAAGACACTAATTGAAGCTGCAAGAACAATGTTGTCTGACTCTAAGCTGCCCATCACCTTCTAGGCAGAGGCAATCAACACTGGATACTATATGCAAAATAGAGTTTTAGTGGTTAAGACTCATGGCAAGAATTCTTATGAACTTTGGCACAAGAGGAAACCTTTCATTGGTTTTCTCAGGTCATTTGGATGTCCCTGCACCTTCTTGAATACCAAAGATCAAATTGCCAAATTTACTGAGAAATCAGATGATGGACACTTTATTGGATACTCTTCCCAAGCTAAATCTTATAGAGTATACATCTCAGAACTAGAATTATTAAGGAGTCAGCAAATGTGACTTTCAATGAACACACACCTTGTGTAGCTCGTTCTGATTGGTTGTTTAATCTTGATTTAGTTACCAACTGTTTTAACAAATCTTGTGAGACTGTTTTAGGATCTGCAGAAAACTTAAATACAGGTGATCCTGATCCAAGATTTTAGCTAAGAAGACCTTCAAGTAACACATTTTCAGTTCTAGTTATAACTACTTCTGCAAATGAAGTATCTATCAGCACCAAAATGACAAACTTAGCTGATACATCTGGAATGCCTTCAAATTCCAGCTCAGAGGCTCTACAACCAGATGAAGATGCTTCAAATGTAGAAGAAAATAATGGAGGTAGTGACAGTGATCAGGAATTTCATGATGTTGATAACCACTCCATAGATGAGAACATCAATGATGTCACACACTGATTGGATCAAGTTTCTCTTGAAAAGTGTGCTGATGTGGTGGGAGAAACATCTATGCTAGATCTAAATTTCTCTAATTTAGATCTTTCTCAGCAACTTACTGTGATCCCTCAGCTTAGGATCCACAAGTCTCACCCCATCACAAACATCATTAGAGATGTTGTCACGGGGGTAAAAACAAGAGGACAAACCCATGAAGCAAATGTTTGTCTTCACTCTTGTTTCTTATCCCAGATAGAGCCAAAGAAAATTGATGAGGCTCTAAAGGATGGAAGTTGGGTTAAAGCTAAGCAACAGGAGTTGCTTTAATTCTAAAGGCAGAAATTTTGGAACCTTTGTCCTCTTCCTTATGGGAAGACTACCATTGGAACCAAATGGGTGTTTAGGAACAAGAAGGATGATAGAGGCATTATCATCAAGAACTAAGCTAGACTAGTTGTTCAAGGATACACACAAGAAGAAGGGATTGACTACACTGATGTCTTCGCTCCTGTAGCAAGACTGGAAGCTGTTAGGATATTCCTGGCATTATATGCATCCAAGAACTTCAAGGTCTATCAACTTGATGTAAAGTGTGTTTTTCTATATGGAGTGATTGATGAAGAGGTGTATGTCAAACAGCCACCTGGTTTTGCAGATTCTGATTATCCTAATTATGTCTGCAAGTTTGACAAAGCTCTTTATGGGCTGCATCAAGCACCCAGGAAGTGGTATGAGACTCTATCTCAGTATCTCTACAAGCATGGATACATAAGAGGTACTATAGATGGAACTCTCTTCATCAAAGGACAAGAAAATGACATATTTCTAGTTCAAGTATATGTAGATGACATCATTTTTTGATCAAATAATCCAAAGCTCTGCAAAGACTTAAAAATGTTGAGGCAGGACAGATTTGAAATGAGTGTCATGGGAGAACTTAATTTCTTTCTGGGAATTCAAGTGAAGCAAGTTGAAGATGGCATCTTCATTAGTCAGTCAAAGTATGTTCAAGACATACTCAAGAAGTTCAACATGACTGACTATAAGATTGCTAAGACATCCATAGCTAGAAACCACTCTCTTGGACCTGATCTTGAGGGGGAGTGTGTAGATGAACACTTATATAGGGCTATGATTAGGTCTCTTATTTATCTTATAGCTAGTAGGCCTGATATTATGTTTGCCACTTGCATCTATGCAAGATATCAAGCCAATCCTAAGATGTCTCACCTTATCACTATCAAAAGGATTCTAAGATGTCTTAAAGGTTCTTCAACACTTGGTCTATGGTATCCTAAGAGTTCTGATTTTAATATATATGCATATACAGATAGTGATTATGGTGGTTGCAACATGACTGCAAAGTCTACATCTGGGGGATGTCAGTTTCTTGGCGGAAGGGTTGTCTCATGGCAATGCAAGAAACAATCATGTGTCTCTACATCAACTACTGAAGCTGAATACATTGCTGCTGCAAGCTGTTGTGCTCAAGTGCTTTGGATTCAGAATCAGATGTTGGATTATGGGTTAAACTTCAAGGAGACTCCCATTGACATAGACAACAACAATGCTATTTCTATCGCAGAGAATCTTGTGCAGCACTCAAGGACTAAACACATCAACATCAGGTATCATTTAATAAGAGATAATTATGAAAAGGATTAATTAAACTAGTTAATGTTCACACAAATGAACAATATGCTGATCTGTTTACAAAAGCTTTTGATGAACAGAGATTTAAATATCTAATATCAGCTATTGGGATGATAAACTTTGAGTATGTTCTTCTTAAAACTAATTCTTATTATTTCTTAAAAAATCTGTGTGTCCTAAGTTGTCTAGTTCATCACTTTCATAAGCTCTTGTTTTCTTTCGATAAAACATTTTTGAAGACTTTCCTTAAAATTCTGACAATCTTGATCCTTCAAAAGTTATGTTTTTAACTTTGGAAGAAACTTATGCCTTTAAAACAAATAATTGTCCAAGTATTTTACCTTCTGAAGAAATTTCTGAAATATCTTCTAAAGCTTAAACCTCTTCCTTGGCACTTATATGTTTTTAAGGAAAATTTTCTTCCGAAGCAAATTAACTCTCGAAAGCTTTGTCCTCTTGAACAAAACTTTCAAGTCTTAATTTTCTTCTGAATTCAAAATTCTCAAAATCCTTAGGAAATTCTTCCGAAGTCATTTTAGCTTTGGATGCTTTTTTATTAAAACTTTCGAAGATAATTTACCTTCGGAAGCTTTTGACTTCCAAGAAAACTACTTTTTGAGCAAAAGAAAACTACTTTTTCAGAGGTGGGACCGACATCCGGATTTCAAAGTTTATCCTCTTTCATTAAACTTTATCTAAAATCCTTTTTCACATATAAACTCAACGGTTTCCCCCTCTTTCTATCAGCTGCTTCGTTTCTCCAAACCTAAACCCCAAATTTCTCTCTGAATTTTCTTTCTTCCTTCTTTCTTCATCCTTAAGTTCTCTCAAAATGGCCAACCCTCATCACAAAAATGACCTAAACTTTTCCATCCAGTTACACATACAACATAATCAGGTTGCTCTGTTAAGCTCTAAGAAAGATCCACATTTCTCAAAGGTTTTCTGTTTCTTAGCTCTGTCGAACTATTTCACCTCCCTAACCATTGATCCTCCAATTTATAAGGATCATTAGCTAGAATTTTGGAAGACCTGCCAATAGGTCGTCATGGATGGGGAGAAGGCACTGTCTGCCACGATGCAGGGGAGAACAGTCTTCATCACTCCAGCTATCATCAACATGCACCTTTAGCTGGATGATGAAGAAGGTGAGATGTTCTTTCCCAAGGAAGTTGTAAACAAGTCCTTTGTGCAGATGGGATATGAGGGAGATTATTCTGTTAAGACCTTCAGGAAAGGGAAGGTCTCATCCAAATGAAAATTCCTGCTCCATGTGGTTATCCACAGCTTATCAAACAAGCATGGTGGATGGGACTAGATTCCTGAAGATCTCTCCTTTATTGTCCATGGGATGGTTCAGGGAGTCAAGTTCAGGCATTCTCAGTTTGTCTATACTAATCTGCTTGCAAACTTGGACTCCTTAGAGTATAACATATTCCCTATATATGTTCAATACATTCTTAATTGTGAACTGGGCTCATAGTTAAGGGTAATAGGTAATATTTTTAAATTGGGACAAATGAAGCCCGGCATCTTTAATATACTAAGAAAGCCCACTGTTGGCTTCTCTGAGGTAGAAACAGCCCTGGTCCCAAAAATATTAGAGCTCATTGCTCAAGATGAAAACCTAGCAGCACCAGCTAGTGTTGAACCCACACCTTCTACTTCCCAACCTCCTCAACAGCCACAAAACACCTTCACCTACCAAATAAAAAACAAACGAACCCCTACTTAGACTAATCAATCTGTGCAAGCCCCTATACACTCACCTATACAGGAAGAAGTGGACATTGGAGCTCCCACTTTTCCTAAGGAGCAAACCACTCCCATTACTTCTATGATCAGTGCTTAGGTTCCTCATGCTCAGCCTGATGAGCTCATAAGCCCAACTGCCTTAAGCCATTACTCTGAGTCTTAATACTCAGGTGATCAACTTTTAGGGGACAGTTACCATCCCCAGCCTTTGGAATTAAACCAACCAATCCCCAACCTTGACTTCTATACTGATGAAGATCTAGGTTTCAGTGAGTATCATGATTCTCTCTTCTTTTCCTCCACTCAAAGAGAGATGAATGCTCCTGAGTCTCCTATTTCGATCCCACATCAGTCACCTACTAATGAGGTGGACACTTCTAAACCTGTTCAGGATGTCCATATGGAAGGGGCCCTCACTTTTGCAAGTGATTTTATCATTAAGACCTCAACCATGGCAACTCTGCCCATTGACACCTCTACTGGGGCTATCAATGACCAGAGGAAATCCAGTAGCCAAGAACCTAAAGTTAGTGATGAGAGTGAGGACTTTGGTTAAGTTCTATCATCCCCCAATGATTCTTCTGATGAAGATGAGGGAATCTAAGACTAAAGGTGCAAACATTGTCTAAAACATACACCTATTTAGTCTCCAAGGTTAGTCACCTTGAATCTCAAGTGACTACCTTGCAAAATAGGGTCAATGATCAGCAACTTGAGATTTCATATCTTAAGTACAAACTAGTTGGGAGACCTTTAAGAGGGGCTCAACTAGGAACACAAGAACCTATGAGTGTGATTGACCTAACTCCTAGCTCACCTATGCAAGTGGGTGATGCTACCAAAAAAGGGGAGAAAGTCATTACAATCACAGAACCTGGGAGTGCTTCAGAGAGTATGGACGTTGAGGACTCACCATCCACACTTGCAATTGTGCATACTCAGCAACTTCCTCAAGTTCATATTGATATGGACTCTATAGGCTCCTTAATATAGAGTTTATTTGAGGAAGTGATACCAAGGGCTATGTCATCTCCACCAACTTCAAATCACATCATTGGGTGGAGGTATGATAGCAACAAAAGAGCCCTTATCATTCTTAGAGTTCAAGGACAACAAGAGATCTTTAACTTTCAGACCTTGAACTTCTATGAAGGTCTGGATCTAGTCAACATGCCACTTGTCAATCCAAGCCAATCAAGACAAGCTGATAGGATGGCTCAAAGAATCCAGGACCGTATCACTGCAGAGTTCAGTTTCAGAAAAAGACTAAGGCAATCAGGCAATGCCATCGGTCAACTGGACGTTGAGGCAGACCTTAAGATTAGTTTCATAGGGGAAACCTTGACTGAAGGCCCAGTGGCAGAACCTGAGAGCCCTGTCCCATAAACATCAACTACTGTAGAGATCCATACCCTTTTTGAGACACGTGCTGGTGAAGGTGCTTCTCAACCTCTCTCTAGCCAGAGGTCAGAAGCTACATCAAGCAATGAAGGCCAAAGCTCTCTCCACCCTAAGTCACAAAGGTATGTGAGTGACAAAGGGAAAAGAAAGATGAAATATGAGGAGATTGAGGAGGAGGAGAGAGAGGAAAAGGAAGCTGAGGGGAGAAAGTTCCTCTTCTGGGTCTGCAAGACTCATGGAAACTGCAATCAGGGATGTCCCCAGACCAAACACTCAAGATGATGAGTTGAGTGCAGTCAGGATCAGTTACTTGCAGACCAGGAACTATGACATCGACAATGTCATTTCTCTTCCCTTAGAGGAATTGAATGAACTGGTTGACATGGAAAGGTCAACGGAGAAGAAAGTGGCAGAAGATGCAGAGCTACTGGTACAAATCAAAGAAGACAGAAGAAAGAAAAGATTGTACAAGCATGTGTCTACTCTCTTCCCAGTTCAAGAAAGTCCTGCACATGAGGATGTGGTTCAATAAGAACCCAGGTATATAAAGAAGAAGACAAGATAAAAATGATCAACTACTTGAGTGCCACAGGCCTCTATCAGGTAGAAGCACTTCTTCCCTTATCCTATGACTATATTGAGTTTGAGTATCTCAAACAACTTGAACTGGAGATAGTCAAGGAAAGAAAAACAACCAATAGGAAACTAAAGGAAGAAGCTGCTAAGTCAAGAGCCATCATCCAGAAGAGTATGAAGAAGTCTGAAGACAGGCAGAAGATGTGAGCTTCTTGAAGTTGTATGGATTCTCTGGAAGGAGACTTGGCCCCATGTCCCTATCTACTATGGATGAGCATATCAGGGTGATCAAGCAGAAGATAAAGAGTGGAGAGCTATTTGACTTACACTCCCCTCCAAGTCAAGCCTCACCTGAAATGGAGGTGGAGGTTGAACAACCTGAGACAACACAACCTGAACCTCCTGCTAAATCTCAGCAAGCTTCATCTTCTGATCCACAACAGGGTCAACCTCCCTCTCCTTCTGAACCTCTAGCATTAGGAAGACCCATCTTGTCCTGGACATACACCACAAATCAGGAAAGATGGCATATCATTAGAGATCAAGGCACTGAGAACAGTTACACATGGGAAGACATGTTTCAGTTGCCTCTACATGATCTCTTTGACATGAGGAGACACTTTGACAATCTGAGGGATCCTGATCATCTCATGAAGAAAGGGATGGTCATTATTCTGATGAGGACTGTCAATATCTGAAGTCTACTAGTGTTTTGGTAGCATTAGCCTAGGGGGAGTTTGTAGAGATTATATGAAGAGGCTGATGCAACCCAAACACCCAAAGTCTCTCATGCTTGCTACACAAGTACACTAAAGAAGAATGCTTCAGAAGTTTCACACATGCAACAGAAATATTCTAAGTGTGAAATCTTCCAAAACCAAGACCAATATCTTTCAAAGCCAAAGATGAAGTCTTCTGAAGCTTCAAGAGACAAAGTCTTCCGAAGCCAACACTTGAAGACAGATTTCTTCCAATGACTTTTAACAACATGTTTTATCTGATGTACATTTCCATAAAGCTAGACCCCTTTCCGCTGCAACTCTATAAAGTCATCAACTTACATGAGTTGGTGAAAAGGTCCATGTTTTTGGTAATTATACACTGAGATCTTGAGTCTGCAACTTTCTATTTCATGTACTTTATCCTTTTTGTAATAGATAAGGATGTGAGCTATGTCATGTCATAGTCACTAGTCAAAAGATAATCTGCTTTTTGACTCTACAATTGATTTTGTTTTGTGTCTAGTCAATTGTATCCAGCTGGCCTTCAAAGTATGGTCGGCTGTAGAATGTAGTATAAATATCTGATGTTCTTGTAACTTTCTTTTATGTTTTGTAACACTCGTAATATAACTTGAGAAAGCAATATACTGCAATCTTGAAAACCATCTACTTGTGTATCTTGTTCTCTTGTTATGTCTCTTACTTACTTGTGTTCTTAGTGTCTTTACTTGTGGTTAACCCAGTTCACTGTTTGATTAAGTTAAGTTGCTCTCCTCTTTGTGTTGTTGTGTTGTAAATGACCACCCTTCACCGGTCTTGTAATATACATATATATATATATATATATATATATATATATATATATATATATACATATATATATATACATATATATATATATACATATATATATATACA
>BJCM01023254.1:0-14490 GCA_018326385.1 Flaveria bidentis
CTATGTTATGCACCATAATGAGAAACATATTCAACATCCAAGAACAACAATGAACCCCTTATTTCAGCCTTACAGTTTCAGCCAAACATAAACTAAAACTTTAAAGTTTGTCCAAACAACACAATCAACCATTTGATGTAAATCTTTCAAGGTTTACACTAAAGCATGCAAGATTAAACCTTGAAACATAAGGGATTCATACATCCACAACAAAATAGCCCCTAATGGGTTGAAAAGGTCCATGAAAACTAACTTTTCAAGACCTTTTGAAGCACATATTCCACATAACCGGTTCTGATACCATTGTTGGGTTTTGCTACATATTAATCAAGCTAGTTTAACCATTTAAACTTAAAATTTCGCAGCGGAATATAGGTTTAAGATATGGTTAGTAATCTGAAAAGTTTCACCATTTAAAACACAAACAAAACCCAAGAATAAGGATTATAAACATATGTGAAATATTGTGCTATCAAACAAATCAAAACAACCATAGGGTGTTCATAGAAACAACCTTTCTTGAACAAGTGTTGTAAATGTTTGAGATGAAGATGAAGATGTTGTTGAATATCCAGCCCCCAAGAGAGAGAGCCACAAGTTGTGATACCCACAATCTCTTCAAACACCTTGCTTGTTAGGATGCAACACCAAAGAAACCTCTTCTTTAGCTCCTCCAAAACAAAAATTTTCAGCCCCTTTTTCAGCTTGCAAAATCCGAAAATCAGCCTTGTTTTGGGAGGTTCTTTTGCTTGTGTGTGTGTGAGAGAGTGTGTCTTGGAGAGAGTAAAGTTGGAAGAGTGCAAGTATAAATGAAGTCTTGAAAGAACCAAGACTAAAGACCCCACATGGGGCGGCCGAAAATGGGTTTTTAAAATGGGTTCCCCCTATTTTTAAAATTTTATAAACTTGTACTCTTTCAACCCCTTAATTTAAAAAATTAAAATCTATTTTAATTTTATATCATTAAGACACTTTTATTTGTTATTATTTAACCAACTTAAATAATGAAACAAATAATATCTCATGAACAAACTATCCATATAATATTGTTCTATTACAAAGCAATGTTTTAGAAAACCTATTTCTAAATTGGTGTTAATGTTTATTTGTATGATCTCATCAACTAATAAACATTTATTGGTGTTTATGTAGCTTGTTATTGGGTATGACCCGACTTGGATCATAACGTACTAACCACATCAATCTTGTATGTGTCTTGGGCATACAAGATCTAACATTCTCCACTAACCAATTTGACCAGGAAGGATGTAAAGTTTGTATGGGGTCAAGCTCAAGAGAAGGCTTTTGAGGAGTTAAATGCGAGATTGACTCAAGCTCCTGTATTGTCGTTGCCCGATGGAAGCGAGGATTTGGTGGTTTATTTAGATGCTTCCTACTCGGGGTTGGGATGTGTGTTGATGCAGAGAGGAAAAGTTATAGCCTATACATCCCGACAGTTGAAAGTCCATGAGGTTAATTATCCTACTCATGACTTAGAGCTAGGAGTTGTGGTCTTCGCGTTAAAGATTTGGAGGCACTACTTATACGGGACGAAGTGCACCATATTTACTGACCACAAGAGCTTGAAGTACTTCTTCGAGCAGAAAGATTTGAACATGAGGCAGAGGAGATGGTTGGAGCTCATAGAAGACTATGTTTGCGAGATTCATTACCATCCGGGCAAAGCCAACGTGGTGGCGGATGCCGTTAGTCGAAAAGAGAGACCCGAGCCGATTCGGGTGAAAGCTTACCAGTTGATCATGACCTCTGATGTGATGAAGCAAGTCAAAGAGTTTCAAGATAAGGCATTTAAAGAAGATCATCTTAACTCCGAAAGAATGAGAGGTCTGGTTGCGGATTTGGTGAAAATACACTTGGTGTTAGAACCCGATTCAGACAGATATGGATTTCTCGTTTTGGGGATCTACGTGTGAAGATCATGGATGAAGCTCATAAGACTCGATACTCTATTCATCCTGGTGCTACGAAGATGTAACAAGACATGAAGAAAGATTATTGGTGGCCTGGCATTAAGCGTGATGTGGTGGAGTACGTGAGTAAATACCTTACTTGTTTACAAGTGAAGGCCGGGCATCAAAAGCCGTATGGGAAGATCCAACCATTGGATATACCGGAGTGGAAGTGGGAACACATCCCCATGGATTTTATTATGAATCCGTGTACCATGAAAGGGTATGATGCCATATGGGTGATAGTTGATCGTTTAACGAAAAGTGCTCACTTCCTACCGATTCATGAGACATATTCATCCGAGAGGTTGGCGGATCTGTTCATCAAAGAGATTATAACTCGTCATGGTGTACCGGTTTCTATCGTGTCTAATTGTGACACTTGGTTTACATCCAAATTTTAGAAGAAATTCCATAATGCAATGGGGATGAGGTTACATATTAGCATGGCTTATCATGCCCAGATGGATGGTCAGTCAGAAAGGACTATTTAAATGTTGGAAGATATGCTTCGGGCATGCATCATTGATTTTGGAGGAAGTTGGGATGACCACTTACCGTTAGCTGAGTTCTCATATAACAATAGCTGCCATGCTAGTATTGGTATGCCCTCTTATGAGATGCTATACAGTTGGAGATGCAGAACGCCCGTGTGTTGGGGCGATATTGGCCATAAAGAATTAGGGAGCGTCGAAGTGGTTGAGGCTACGATTGAGAAACTGGAAAGGATCAAAGCCTTTATGAAGGTGGCTAAGGATAGGAAAAAGTCGTATGCTGATAAGAGACGTAGACCGATTGAGTTCCAGAAAGCGGGGCAAGTTGAGCCCGAGATACATAGGGCCGTTCCGAATCATTGCTCAAGTAGGGGAGGTGGCCTATAGACTAGAGTTACCAGATGAGTTAAGTGGAATTCACCTAACATTGCATGTATCTCATGTGAGAAAGTGTTTAGCAGACGAGGATATATTTGTACCACTGGAGGATGTCGAGGTAGATGAACGGCTCAATTATGTGGAGCAACCAGTGGCGATCATCGATCGTAAAGAGAAGAGGTTGAGGAATAAAGTGGTTCCTCCTGTGCGTGTACAGTGGAGGCACAAAAAGGGACCCGAGTCTACGTGGGAGACGAAAGAAGAGATGAGACAACATTACCCATAATTGTTTGAGGAATAACAGGTTTCGGGGACGAAACCTATATAAGGGGGTGGACTTGTAACAACCGGTTATTTTTAGAAGGCTCAAACAAAAGAATAAAGTGAAGAATAAGAAAGAAATGCTATTTAACCCAAGTTGAGGGGTTGAAAGTGTGCAAAGTACAAACTTATTATAATTTTGTACAAAAGTAGCATGGCCGCCCATGACATGCCACTTTTCACCTTTTCTGCCGATTGTAGAGAGAGAAAGACGCAAAGCAGAAAGCTCTCGGGTTTTGTAGAAGAACAAGAAGAAAAGCTTGAATTCAAGGTAAGAATTCGTGTGTTTATGGTGTTCTTAACTGGTTTTATCCTCGGTTGTATGCTTATGTATGTTGAATGTGTTCGGGTGTGTGTTTTGGTGGGTTTTTAGGCCGTTGAACTCTGTTGCAAACGGGTTTTTAAAGAAGTCCTAACCAAGGGCTACAAAGGTGAGTTCTAGAATCCCATTTTTACTTGTTTTAAACTGCTTTGGGCTAGAAATGCATGTATTCACATTTTTATAAAGTTGGGTTTAATGCCCGTATGTGTGTATGTTGTGGGTGGGGTTTGATTTTGGGCTATGTATGTGTTTGATGATGTTATTTTTGTGTTTCTAAGGCTTAGAATGTAAGATTTAAGCTTAGAAAATGGTTGGTGATGATTGGGGACTGATTTATGATGATAAGTATGAATTAAGCTACTCATGCGCTTAAACAGTAGCTCATGCGCCCAACTGAAAATAACTGCCTAAGTGTTCCCATGCGCCCAAAATCTCATGCGCCCAAATAGTACTCATGCGCCTAGAAATAGGCTGAAACTGACTAAGTGTTCATACGCCCAGATAGCTCATGCGCCTAGCCACTCATGCGCCTGCATAGTGTCCCTGCGCCTAGAATTGCCCAGAATTGACTAAGTGTTGCTCATGCGCCCCAATAGTGTCAATGCGCCTGAAAGTTGCCCATGCGCCTAAGTGTTCCTCATGCACCTGAAAGGCCATGCGCGTGCATAGTGCTCATGCGCCTAAAGACTTAGGTTATTTTCTGACTTTTCGGGGAAAAATGAAATGTAGGTTTTGACTTGGGAGGTTCCCGTGGGCTATGTAAGTTGACTTTTTGAAGTCATAGATGATGTGATGGGCAATGTATGTATGAAATGATGATGTATGCTTATGCATGTTGGTATGTTACATGATTGTTATGCATGTATGATAGTGCCTTGTATGGCGATGTTTTGTATGATTATGTTTATTTTCCATGTTATGTATGTTTATCTTTCCGGTGGCTTTACGTGTTATAGTTGTGAAAGAAAGAATAAAGTATTATGTATCGTAAAGTGAAAGATAATGTTAGGACCGTTTAGGTATGGAGTACTAACTGATTCTGCGCGTATACTAACTCAAATAGTGCAGAATCCTATTTGATTGGCGATCCAATCAGGGAGAACACAGTTAAGATCAATCTAGCGATTAATGAAACGTTATGAATGATTAGAACACGATCAACTGTGATCTATGAACTTGGAATAGGTGTTCTTGAGTCTCTGGATGGCTAGGGTACGATTATGTGCGTAGGTATTCGAATTGTTTTGTTTTTTCACGAATTAAGTGGTATTAATAGGTTAGGTTTTCCATTCGTATGACTGAACCATTAGCATGGTTCAGTCGCGCGACTGAAGCATGCGGTTGATCCATCCGCACGACTGAAGGTCCAGTCATGCGACTGAGTCAATCTTATGTCTCTATCGTGCGACTGATCCAGTCTCCTGGTTCAGTCGTACGATTGGTCCATTAGCATGAAGTATTCATGCGTATGGTCCATTAGCATGGTCCATTCGCATGAAAACTTCACCCGATTAAGTTTGAACTTGTTTCTCAATCATTATTGAGTAAGAATAATGCAAACAACCACAAACCTATATAGTTAGTTCAATATGCGTTATCACACAATAAACAATGAAATATTAAACATTATATGTACCAACCACACATTTCATTTCATTCATACCCATTCAATTATATATATGTAAGACATGAAAGACATTTTACATTGAGCTCCTAAACTAGGTACACGTGTATCTACAAACTCCCCCTTGGACCTAGTTTACATCATTGTCTAACATTCTTCATCAGCTCATCAAACTTCTTGTAATTCTCCTCTCTTGTAACTCCGACATTTATCTCAAACGCGAAATAGGGTCTTATAACATTTTGAAACTGGAGGGCTTGTACAATGTCTTGCGAATCATAAAACAGTGGCCACTTGTGCAATGTGTATACATCATCAGCATACAAGTTAGTCAACCACATTAGGTCAAATACCCGATCCCCAACACATTTAACTCTCTTTTTGCAAGACTATAATAGCTTCACATGTTCTCCAATCGTAGTACCACCACTTGAAGTGTGGAGTGAAGTCCTGTGGCATTTCCCTTAGAGGGAATTTGGACATAGTACGTGGTGGACTCCACTTCAACACTATCTTCGGCTTTCCAGTAATGGAATCAACTTCAGACCGTCTGATGTACATCGTTGGTTGTTGATGTCTGAAGTTAACTCACCTGGTGTGGTACTCTTTCCTCAATGCAGCCTCAAACCAGCCTGACATTTTCTTTGGATTAGCATATAGCAACTTCAGTTTGGCCAGCTAGTTGAGCTCAAAACCGGGAAGAGTCTTTAGATCATGCGGGAATCTAAAGTACTCTATGCATTTTTCTCTCTTCACGGCATACACATTTAAATCCTCAAAATAAGCCAATGCAATAATCTTGCCTGACACTTTTAAGTGTTTCTTGACTTTGTACAACTTGGTGTAGACATTGGGCTTCTATGCAGTACCCATGGCTCGGATCTCAGCAAAACAAGCCGCCCATTCAGCCTTTTTCATGTTGACATCGGCGTATGAGGCTTGGGCTTGACCCTTATTCTTCTCGGACTCTATCTCCATTTGATCCAGCTTTTCAAACGTATCATTGACGAGAGTATCACCCAGATTGGGGACTACATTTTCCTCTCTGTCAGCATTCTCTGGATAATGATCAGTAGTGACGTCCTCGATCACAATTTCATCTATGTCATTGAGCTCATCATCACTTGTAACTTCAAAAGTAGGAGCATCCTTGACAATCTCGTCTTGATTGAGCCAGAACATCTCAGAAAAGTTGTTCATCAGTAAGTTCATGAATGATTTCTCTTTCTTCAGAAGTATAGCTTACTGACCTTCTAACGATCCCTTGCAAATCAAGAATAATTGTAAGTTGAGACTTGATTTGCTGAAGGGGAGTAATATCATACTCATCTTGCTGAGATGATTGATCTGTTTGATTTAAACATGTAACACAATAATTGTTAGTAATTAATCAAGACAATCAAACATTTGATAAAGATGCATAAACATTAATTACATAATATTAATACAATATTCAATTACAAAAGTTTTCAAGTACATAAATATCTAATCATTACTTTTGCCCTGAATAGCAGGCGCGTTAGTAGGTCGGGTAGAAGATGAGGCTCCTTGGTCTTGATTTCTCTTTGTATGTCTCTCTTGACCTTAAGCGGAGGTAGATGCAGCTGCATCTCCTTCTTTATCATCATCATCATTCTGCCTTTCCCTTGTCTCTTCCTCATCACTGGCCTCATCATCATCACTATCATCATCTTCACCATCATCATCATCATCATCTCTTTTTCTTATCTTGAGAGGCTCATCCTTTGATCCATTGAGCTTGAGCATGATGGTCTTGTTGAAAGCTTCCAACTCCTCTATTTTCTTTGTTGATTGGACTTTATGCTCTTGGAGTTGGGCAATTTGCTGAGCTTGCTGTGAGATCTATTGTGCTTGGGTAGATCTGCGGTGGAAATGTTTATGTGGGGACGTGTATGACACAGGTGTGACTTTAGTATGTTTTGGTTTTGTCACTTCTTGTTTAGATGTTTTATATTCTTTAACAAAATTAATTGTTTGAACCTTTTTAACATCTTTACCCTTTTGTTTATTTGGACTTAGACATGATGCACGTGTTTGGTTAACTTGTTTGGTCTTTTTGGGTTCAGAATTAGACATGGTTGAACCTGACTTTACCTTAACCTTCTCAAATTACTCATCCAAATTAACGATAGGCATTTTACCTTTTGACTTTAAAGTGGTTTCCTTCTGTTTAAGGGCAGATTCCTTTGATGTACTCGTGGAATCTGGATCACTAACTACAGGAGTGGTCACCACATGATCCTTGACAGGGTTGTTATTTACTGGTCTACATTTAGCATTTAACATTGTCTCATATGGTGGTGGAACCACTTTGTATCCCAACCCCTCCCTATTGTTTCGTTATCTCACAAAGTGTTGTACTATATGAGAAGAACTTGTCCAACTGTGCAGTTTTTGTTTTAATGAGTTTACTTCGACTTCTAAAACTGCTTTTTATTTCTTAGTTTCTTCTAGGGAGTTTAAATAGAACTTTATATAATTGGCTTGGTTAAAAGCCACAACTTCAGTTTCCCTTAGTTGTTTCTTTAAAAGCTCTATTTTCTCTTTATAACTGTGCTTATTTTGTTTTAAAATCCGGTTAGCCTTTGTGCACAATTGCAAGTCATTTACTAAGCTATCATTATGATCTAATAACCTAGAAAACTTTGAATCTATGCTATACCTAAATTTATTACATTCAGAAAAAGCATGATTATCAAAAAAGTTGGTCTGTGGAACTTACCTGAGAAGGTTCGGTTGAATCAACCATCATCGCAGAGTTTGATTGTTTGGGTGCTGGTGATTCTGAACATATTGTGTTATGACCTTCTTCATTCAAGTGAGTGACCATAGTAGCAGTATCTTCATGATCTGACATTACTAGTTCAACTGCTATATCACCTTCGCTTGCAGTGTCATCATCCAATACTTCAACATTAATAACGTTGGACTCACCCGGGAATACAAAACGAAAGGTCCAATCTTGACCTTCATCATCTTGGGCTGTCAAAGCCTTAGGATATTTGCTTGATGATGCAGCTTCACTTGTGGGTTTGTCTTTACGGTTGAATGATGAGAATGGATTACCATTACCTGTCTTCTTGGGCTTCACACATTCACGTTTGAAGTGCCCCTTTTCTCCATAGTTGAAATAGGTAACTTTGGTTTTGTCGAAACCAAAGGTTGTATCCTTTGTAGCTATCAAGTTCTGTCCAGTCTTCTTCACAAACTTCTTGGCTCTTCAAACAGCACTTGCCAATGCCCACATAATTGCCATTCTTTCCAATTCATTCTCGTCCACGTGCTCGTAATCCTCATCAGCCAGATGGCAATTTTCGATCTTTCCAGCAACAAGACCATCATAAGAATGAACAACCACAGCTAAGAGGTCCATATGCTCCTTTGCAACCTCCACAGTTATATTCCAGAGATTCTCGATCTTCAACTTCGTAGCATTTGATTCAGGTACTATATATTGGGTGCTAGATGATGACGAGGTTTCAGATCCTGAAGTAGAGGCTTTCGGAGGAGCCGCTGAACTTGACACAAATGCAGTTTGTAGTGGTGCTCCTGAGCTTTTAGAGGTGGAAGTTGGATTATACACAGATGGGTTCTAATCGTAAGATCCTTTCTGAGACCTATACTTCATCCTTAGTTCGTCCTCCCTTATTTTTAGGACGAAGTCGTTTATGTCTAATTTAGCCTGTAAATTGTTCTGTCTCAAATTAGACACAAACGAGTCCCACTTCTCTGGCAGACCATCGGCAAAGCTTGATACCTTATCTTCTATTGACATTGTAACCCCATGAGTGTGCAACTCACTCATTAAATGATAGAATCGGTCTATGACATCATCCAAGCTCTCCTTACCCATCGATGAGAAGTTATTGAACTCCTTCTTCAAAGCCTTAGCCTTTAAAGCTTTTAATGATGCATTCCCGTCGTATCATTTTTTCAGAGCCCCCCATAATTTCTTTGCCTGTTTATTCTCAGAAAATTGGTGGAATATATCCTTAGGTATCGACTGAGTTAACAGGGCATACACCTTCTTCTCAGCATTATACATACCTTCTAGCTATCAATCATACAGCCTAGAGTAAGTTTGACGCCATCTACACCAACGGGCATACTATAACCAGTCTCAATTGATTCCCATAGATTGGGATCAACACCATTTTGATAAATTTCAAACCTTGTTTCTATTATGGGTAATCGTCTAATGTGATAAGCTTAGGCGGCTTATTGTGATTCCCAATCTCATTTTCCAAAAGTAACAAGTTATGGATATGCGAGTCCCTACCTGCAGTAAAAGCCGAGTATTGATCTTCCATTTCTTTATACTTAGAGTGTTTGAACACAACTGTTTCATTGGTGTGAATGGAGAGATGCGATTGGGTCAATCGTGCGGATGGACTAATGCGGATGAATCAATCGTGCGATTGAATCAATGCGGATGAGTCAATCGTGCGATTGAGCAGATGCAGATGAACTATGCGAATGGGGTATTCAGTCGTACGAAAGGATGAGCGACTGGGTTCAATCGTGCGTATGGGAGGTACGATTGAGTTCAGTCATGCGATTGAGCCAATCGTGCGACTGAGGCTGCTGGATTTGAAAATTCGAAGATTTTTCGTACTTTGACACCAAAATACGATTTTTCACAAACCCTAATCTATCGTGAGCCGAAAAACATGAACTTTTTGATCTGGAGACACTGAAAACACTATTTTTACCACAAAGATGGTGTTTTTGAAAGAAAAACGTGAGCTTTACACCAAAAACGATTGAATCGCACGCAAAATCACGAGCAAAAAGCTCTGATACCACTTGTTAGGACCGTTTAGGTACGGAATACTAACTGGTTTTGCGCTTATACCAACTCAGATAATGCGGAATCCTATTTGATTGGCTATCCAATCAGGGAGAACATTGTTAAGATCAATCTAATGATTAATGAAACGTTTTGAATGATTAGAACACGATCAACTATGATCTATGAACTTGGAACAGGTGTTCTTGTGTCTCTAGACGGCTAGGGTACGATTGTTACGTTTTTCCAAGAATTAAGTGGTATTTATAGGTTAGGGTATTCCATTCGTACGACTAAAGCATGCGGTTGATCCATCCGCACGACTGAATGTTCAGTCGTGCGACTGAGTCAATCTTATGTCTCTATCGTGCGACCGATCCAGTCTCCTGGTTCAGTCGTGCGACTAGTCCATTAGCATGAAGTATTCATGCGTATGGTCCATTAGCATGGTCCATTCGCATGAGAACTTCACCCGATTAAGTTTGAACATGTTTCTTAATCATATTTGACTAAGAATTATGTAGACAACCACAAACCTATATAGTTAGTTCAATATGCGTTATCATACAATAAACAATGAAATATTAAACATTATATGTATCAATCACACATTTCATTTCATTCATACCCATTCAATTACATATATGTAAGACATAAAAGAAATTTTACATTGAGCTCCTAAACTAGGTACACATGTATCTACACAAAGGTTTATATGTAAATCGGTACCTTCACTAAGTCTCCACAGATCACTCCTGGTGATTTTGATACTTGGTGCCAACGTAAATGGTTTATCAAGTCTCAAGACAGTGAGATGTGGAGATCTTTCATTAAGGACCTCACATCCCAAGTACTTCTTCAGCCACTGTTGGAGGTGTGATGATTCCTAACGAAATGGCTGATTATTGTTAAGAAGATTTGAAGAAAATTGATGTAGATTAGAAAGCCATGACCGTTCTCCAAAGTGCTTTTTCCAAACTCTCTACATAAAGGTTTTAAATGCAAAACTGCAAAGTAACTCTAGAAGGCACTGGAGCTTATGTATGAGGGGTCTGAGGAAGCCAAAGAAAACAAGAAAGACCTCATGAACCATAAGTTTAAGAACTTTTCCTGCAAGTCAGGTTAAAATATGACTCAAGAATACTTTAGGTATGTTGAGATTGTAGATACTCTCATGGATGTTGGAGTAAAACTTGAGAATAAGGATCCAGACAATGGACTCACTATTGTATGGCTATTAAGAGTACTGAAACATCACGATTCTTACTCTCACAGAGCTATATGGTATTCTTAGTGGCTACCAAATAGAGATGAACATACAAAATTCAACAAGCATCTCTTCTAGCAATCAACATAGTTCAACCCTTCGTGTGGTTGAAAAGGATAGTAGAGAACCACAATATCATCTTATCTACTACCCTAACAACTCATAAAAGGGTCATTTCATCACCTTCCCTAAGACACTAAGGGAGAGCTATATCTAAGGATGCTCGTTCCAAAAAAAAGGTTTACTTAAGCCTTTGTGTTTTCTGATGAAATTTGTGAAAAAATTATGTTTACTCTTGAAGACTTGGATTGTATCCATCCAGATGATCTGGAATACATGGAGATAGTACAGCGCTAAGAAATTCTATAAGAGATCTGGAAGAAAGTTTCCTAGCAATGTATCTAGTGGAATGTTTGGGCTAGATAAAAGCAAGCTGAAGTGTTACAATTGTAAACTAATGGGACACTTTGCTAGGGAGTGTAAGGCAGCAAGAACTAATGATGGTCAAGCAGAATCTAGGTCAAACTACACTGAAGGTGCTCCAGACTTGAAAAGCCAAGCCAACCAAAACAACAAGCTAATGTTGTTGTTGAAGAAGGAGGCATTGCCTGAAACTTCTAGGGAGAAGGTGTTTCTCCAAACCAAGCACTGATAGCTAACCATGAAAAAGTTATGATATTAGAACATGTTTGTACTCCTAACTGCATTGCTAAAGTAAATATGTATAGGTCATATAACCTGGAAGTGAGATATGATCTTGAGTCCTTAAACATATTAAAAGCTTATTTCAAAAGAGCTGAAAATGATTATAAATTTAATATAGAATATTTAGAGAAAACAATTTCAACTCTTAAGTACGAACACACCAATTGTAGTACTCAAATCACAGATCTCATTACCAAGTGAACTGAGTGCAGGGCTGAGCTAATGATTAGCAAAACCAAGGCAGAAAAATGTATTCTTGAAGAAGAAACCTTCAAGAACATCATATCTTCATCCATGCATGCAAATAATTTTATCAGAATAGGTGTGGATTGGGTTCAAGTGAGATAGCTCATCCACATACATTGTATTATGTAAGACCTCCAAGATGTGGAAGTTGTCAAGATGAGCTACTACTCATAGATCCTATCCAAGAAGTGGATGAACACGAAGAGCAGATATGGAAGGATGGATCTTAAGTGAGTGAAGAAGTTTATCCTAAGAAGGGTTACTATTCTCCTCGAGAGAAGAAAGTATCAAAGATGACCAAGTCTAGAAGGAAAAACTTGATCAGGGCAGCCAAAAGAAAATCAAAGAAAGCCCATGAGATCAAGTCCACTTTCAACTCCAAGCAAAAGCAAGTGTTCATCTCTACCAGATCTAAAATGGTGAAGACTGAAGACTCAATAATGGACTTTAGTACCGGGAGTCCTAGTTTATGTCTAAATCATCCTGGTCAGAGAAAAGGCTGATCAGGTGTGCACCAATACTGTACAGGCTGAACCATCTAGTTGTAAAAGGAAGCCTCACCCCAAGAAATCTGCTACATCATCTGTGAAGATGAAGAAGGAAATGAAAAAAGATCAAGCTCAGCCTCCTGCTTAGAATAAAAGTCTTAGAAGTATGCAAACTGAATGCATCATGTGTGGTAGTACTTCTTATTTTGCTAAGGATTATATCTACAATTCCAAAAGCACTATCCATGTACCAAAAATAAAACTTTAGAGAATAAGAAGAAGACAACTTCGAAAGGAAATTCTCTTATTTTCTGAAACCCCAAAGTAAAGAAGAAGATAAGTAAAAACTTATCTTCAGAAGAAAATTTGATCTCGGAAGAGAGGAATGCTTCAAAAGTATTAAAGTATGCTACATTGGATGCAAAATCTTCGGAAGGTCCAGTCTCTAAAACTTCCAAAGTCATCAAAACTTCCAAAGTATACAAGGCCAATTCTAGTATTCTAAAGGTGGTGTTAAAGATGATGGAAGGACATGTGACTGAAAGTTCATCATCAACTATAGCAAATGATCCTTAGAGCTTGTATATATGATCAATTACTATTGCATTATCTTCAGTTCACTTTGACAAGGCCCAGACCAACAAGGATTGGGTTTCCAAAAGTAACTAACCCTCTCCTTTCGTGCAGGAACAACTAAAGGCCAAAATAAATGTATGGATAATAGATAGTGGTTGTTCTAGGAACATGACATGCAGTGGCTCTTTGCTTCAAAACTTTGAAAGAATTGATGGAGGGTCAGTTACTTTTAGAAGAGAATCAGGTGATTACATCATTGTAAGGGGTAGAGTCACAAATGATAATAGAAAGATCATTATCAATACTTATTAATGAAACAATATCTTTAGTAGCACATGCCCTTTTCTTAGGCCTCTATTTATTTGATTTCCCGCCTAAAAATAAATCTATATTTATTCTCAGATATAGTTTATTGGAATAAAATCAATTGTTGCTATAATTACATAGGGAGGTTTTTTTTGCTTAAATAGTGTATATATAAAATTTATTTACCAAAATAGATGTTTAAGAAAGTGTTTCTTTTTTTTCATTATAATGCTATGGGTGAAATTTATTTCACTACAAGATAATACTATTTAAAAAAGGTCAAGTACAAAGGTTAATCAAATTGTAAAATTATTTGGTTTATATGTCATAATTAAAAACATAAAGATTTTTTAAAACTTATTTTTGTTTTCAATTCACTTAGACTTAATTTTATATCATCTTTTTATATAGAAAAGTTAATTTTTTTCATAATAACTTTGTTTCAGTTTTACATAAAAGTAGACACATGTTTTCTTATTCTTTTTTAAAAATATTTATTTTTTGAAAATATTTGTAAGTAGTATAAAAGATGTAGAAAATCTCTTTTTAACAAAAAATGCATTCTTTAAAAATGGTTTATATAAATATCATGTTGAAACATTAAATGTTAATGGTTTATTTTTTTTATTTTACGAACTATAAGTATAATCCTCAATTACTGAGGGCATGTATGTTGTTAATAGACCCCCAACAACAATTAGTGAAAAACGAGTCAAACCGTCTCATGAGCCATTCAGGACCAACTCACTAAAAAATCTTACTAAGATGAGCTTAACAAAGCTCGAACTCATTTTACTACTCATTTAATAAATCGTTATGAGTCCGTAGTTCATATGTCGAGATCAAGTTGGCTCGCTAGACGAAACTAACGTTGTATGTATATGATTTTTATTTTATCTTTTATGTATATACTCATATAAATTATATAAATGATTATTACTATATATAAATTTATGTTTAAAGAAGTTAAATAATATATATCA
>BJCM01023387.1:736-11174 GCA_018326385.1 Flaveria bidentis
CTAGTAGTTATTTGTCCTGCCGATCTTGGGTGAACTGATGACACTGATGCTCCAAGACCAAGAGTTTTCACAGCCAAAGCTATTGAAGCTGCCCCCTCCCCTTCACTTGAATTCTAGCTTTCTGCTCTTCAAGAGTAAGATTGGTTCTTAGAGCTAGGAGTTGCCTTTCACAGTGAGATAGCCGACTTACTATCCTTTAGTCCTACAAAATACCATACGAAATAGAACGCTTAGAAGGGATATAAAGAAATTCTTTGATTGGTTCTTCCCAAAGGAATGATCTATTTTATTTGACTGATGGGTGCCCAGGCCCGTTTGACCCTCGGCCTGAACCAGACCCGCGACCTCTCCCCCGACCTCGGTTGGAGAAGTTGCCATAGTTACCACCTCTACCTCTTCCCTTTGAATCTTGAGCACGGTTTTGTTTACTTGACTTGGTTCTGGTGAACATTAGCTTACTTTGGCTCCCTTCTTCTTGACCGTCCTCTTCCTTTATTTGTTCTTCATAAGCCTTCAAACGTCCCACAATGTCTTCAAAAGTGGTTTTCTGCAGATCAATCAGTTGCTCGATTGATGCTACAATCTGAATGTATTTGTTTCTTGGAAGGCTTTTCAAGAACTTTTTAACTAGCTTGGGTTCCTCCATGGTTTCTCCAAGGGCAGCGGACTTGGAGGCCATACTCGATAGTTTTCCTGCAAACTCGTCTATTGATTCACCTTCCTTCATTCTTAGGTTATCAAACTCAGTTGCGAGTGTCTGGAGTCGGGCTTCTCTGACTCGGTCTGCTCCCACGTTTCGGGTCTTGATGGCTTCCCAGATTGCTTTTGCTTTTTCGTGATCTCCAATCTGCATGATCATGGATTCGGGTATTGCCTGAAATAGCAATGCGATGGCCATGTTGTTTTTGTCTTCATCAGAAGAGCCTGGATCTATCACACCCCAGACCTTGTGAACTTTGAGTATCACCTTCATCTTCATCGCCCTGACGGTGTAGTTTGTTGAGGAGAAGATCGGACATTGCACAGTTGATGGAACTGCTTCTTTTGCCTTGGAAGTTGGTTGTACTTGATCAGCCATTGCTCTGCTTCGTCTGCGAGCGCCTTCTTCTCCTAATCGAGTCGATCTGGTGATAAACCTTAGTCTTGATTTCGATCACCGAGATAGAATGATTGCTTAGAAGACAGGTTTCTTCCGGTGCTAATCTTGTTCTTGTTGAGTTTGTTCTTGAACCGGCTCTGATACCAATTCAAGATCAAAAATCAAAGATCAACAAGAACAAACACACAATGTTTATGTAAAACTCTCATTATTATACTCAAGAAAATTAGCTCAAAACTTGAATACAATAATCTCTCATCCATGACCCGTAACTCTTAGCCATGTATTTATAGGATTCTTCCAACTTGAAGATAACCCTAACTAATTTTCTAATATCTCGTAAAGGCCTAACAACCTTCCTTAGATATCTCGGATTTATCCAAAGAATTTGGGATTAGCAATTGTTGAGTCCAACAACTACTTGTTACATTAAATTTGTACTAATCTTTTAAATACACTTTTTATTCTACAATGCTACATTATTTCCTCGAATGCCCTTTTTTCAATAGAAGTTAAATTACATAACTGGGAAAGTTATTTAACTGCTTTTAATTTAAAATAAATTTATACTTTGATTGGTTGATTTAAGTTACACTAATGTTAATCTAACTTGAACTTGAATTAAGAAAGATAACAGACGGCATATAAATATACGAGATAAGAAACAAGTGATTATATTTGGGTTCCGATTTAACAACCTTATGTATAACCTAATTTATTTATCACGTTTAGAAAATGCTACACAGATGTATCTTTGTTTCAAAGTTTAGTTTGAGAAACAATTGCGAGAATTACAAATCCAAATCTCGTGAACTCCTTACGCAGAAAGTGCATGGGCTGCTTCTGTTCTTTCCCCTATTCCTGGTCCAACAGGCCCACAACTTTACCATCCTTTGGGCTGCCAACTAATGGATCAGAAAATAACTGAGCCCATTTAAACTAAACTAATTCAGTCCATTTTTTATTCATTTATTGTTCAATTTTTGACTCGTACCGTATTTACTTCACAGTTTAATAGCTTGGGCCTCATTTAATTACAATCATGTTTGCTGAAACATTAAAAATCATCATTTTCGCATGATGATTTGTAGAAACAAAAACCAAGCTTTTTAAGTATTTTCTTTCCTAACCTAAAAAGATATGAAAAACATATAAAAATAACCGATTTTACAAAAATAGTCAGGATCATTTGACTCTGTTGGCTAAAGCATACCTCTGTTTCTTACTGAGTAACTATTAATCGTGTATTCACAAACCTAAAAAACATCAACAAAACGCTTAGAAGAACACCTTCCGTAGTTTGACTTATACTCTCGATCAAATTTGGACCCTTCAAATTTTCAAGATCTTCTATTTCGCATCTAAAATATATGTAAATCAAGTAAATCAATAATTTTCATATAATTTATCAAATCTAAATGTTATGTAGATACAAAATCCACATATATATCTCTATTAAAATTGATGAAAAGCATAACTGATAAGAATACCTTATAGGACATAGAAATCACGAATAGACTTTATATTTAATATTAATGTTACTAACATGTGACTTGAAGGTCACAAATCACAACCTCAAGTCGTGTAAACAAGTTTCTACAAAACTACAAAGTAAACAAACATATGCACTTCAGGCTCAAAATGCAACGTCACCTCTTAAACCTCACACATACAGATAGGGTCGTTCAAATAGCTCGCGACTCGTAGCTCGCTCGAAGCTCGCTCGGAAAAAGCTTGCTAGAATTGGCTCGGTTTTTAACTGAACCGAGCCGAGTCGACTCGGTATGAAAACGAGCTGAACTCGGCTCGGTTCGTAACGAGCCGAGTCTGCTCGGTTTAGCTCGCTTGTTAGCTTGGCTCGGTATGACTCGGATCATTTTACTTGTAATATACATATTTTATATGTAAATAACATATATTGTTGTATTTACTTATTTGTTTAGAATATAATATACATTTAAACAATTTTTTGACAAAATATTAAACTATAATGTTTGTTTTGAATCGTTTCATATAATGATTCTATATTTCTATATATTAGAAAAAATTAATCAAACATACTTTTAATTTATTATTTAAAAACATACTAATGATTGTATGTAATGTTACGGGTTTTATTCATTTGATTTAGATAATGATAAATTTATTTGTATATTATTGAAGTTTAACTTAGTTTTTTTTTAATTAATTCATATGTTGTGAAACTTGATATAAACTGGTAATGAGTTATGTAGTATTTTAAATTTATTTTGCATTTTATTTTTTTAATTATGTTTATAAAATTTAAACCGAGCCAAAACGAACCTAGCTGAGCTAGCTCGGTTAAAAACCGAGCCGAGCTCGAGCCTAAATTTCCAACTTGGTTTTAAAACCGAACCGAGCCGAGCTGGCTCGGTTTAAATTCGAGTCGAGTTTGAGCTTGCCCTGACCCGACTCGCGAACAACCCTACATACAGAAACCTTGTACACCAGTTACAATCCGATCAAATAAAGTTGTACCGAGATCAAGGAAAGTAAGGCTGTACACGATCATGGTGCTCATAGAAGACCCATTCAAACACAAAAAATAAGAAGAAAGAAAAAAATGAAGCCAACAACCGAGTCGCTTCTCTAGTGTGCGCAGCTTAACATAAATCACACACGGCGCACACGCTACCTTACACGTTAAGCTTCCTACGCGCAATCAACACAACTTATATATAAACTAACCTACGCCTTCTGTCGGTACTCTCACACATTCCACCCACCTTCCGCCACCACCGCCACCACCGTCACCACCGTCACCACCGTCACCACCACCTATATATATACACACTCTCATCCACTCAAACATGTCCACCACCGCAACTCACCGTCACCGCCACCGTCCTCCGCCACCACTTCATCGTGTTCTAGAACCTTCGTCTCCGCCGCGGTTGATTCCACAAAGGGGACAGGTTCTCCGGCGAGTGCTCCGGGAGGTTTTCTCGTGCTTGTGTTTCTCCGGAGATAGGCGGCGGCTGCGGCAGCGCCGTCGCCGGAGAACTTCAACGGTGTCTCCGGTTTATAGCTGAAACAGAGGAACGTACGGAAATGACGAATCAGATGTGTGTAATTTAGGTAATTTTGTTTAGTTTTTTATTTAATCATGTTGTGTGAGTATACGAGTATACGATTGTTCTAGTTACATCTTCAGTTTCTTCAATTGAGATTTGAGGAACAAGTTTTTCACGGTTTTTTGTGTGATTGTTGATCGGTTCTTACTGACAGCAAATGTAAAACCTAATTATGTCTGTTGTTTAAAGTTTGATTCAATATTTGATTCATTTATGGTGTATAAGTACTCGATTGTTCTGTAATTCTGTTAGATTGAAGATTTTTCAATTGATTAACAGTTTCTTTTTCCGTTTTTGTGTAATTGTCACAAAATTCGAAAGATTATTGAAAAATATGTTCATCTGATGTGATTCTCTAACTGTTTTTCTTATTTGATCTAAGGCCACCGAGTGTTTAATGTTGAGTTGACTCGGTCTAGATTTTGGGTAGATTTTATATGATATAATGATTATAAATTTATAATTACAAAGGGTATATCTAAGTATGAAATGATTATCATTATACAGTTTTTTTTTCTTTTTATACAAAAAAGGATCTGCAAGGTAAATAAATATGAACAGATTGGAATACGAGAATCATGGTAATTAAAAATTTGGGTGTTATTTTAGTGTCAAGAAGTAAACTCACAAATGATGAAATAAATATTATTAGACAGTCGGATGAGAAGTAACAAAAAGTTGAAAATAGTATAATTACATGGGGACACATGTGAAACGAATCAGATCACATATGTCGGTACTTTGAATGTTTTTATTTCGTTTGTCAGTAAATGGTTGCAATAACACTAAATCAGATATGAAATAACTTGTAATTTTATGTTTCTTGTAGTTTTTGTCTTGATTCTCATCTTAATCTTTTCGTTAAAATCGTATTAGAAGTCAAGTTTGTTTGGGAGTATTTTATATTTTCGATTCTTAAGGTTGTTTTATATGCATATTATCCTAAGTTAAACTATCAAGTTTTGGAACTAAACTTTGGCTAAATATTTAATAAGTGGACAAATGTGAACGGGTTGAAGGTGTCATTGTCAAATAAACAAAAAATAAATCATACAAATTACCTAATATCATAAAAAAATAATAGACAAATTGCTATCATATCATGTTAAAACTTGTTTACAAATATCGAAACTTAAGCTTTAAGACTTGAAGAGTACGAATGTACAGCTAATAATGGTAAATAAATTGAATGACTTTTTCAACTATCCAAAGTCAACGCACGTGTTTCTGATTCTCCGTACAGTTTATCAATTCGACTTGCTATTTGTTTTTCGGGGCTAATTAATTCATGCAACGACTCAAATATATTTTCATATTATATAATTTTATTTTTTTATCGAAGGAAAGACCCTTTTATTTTTAAATTATGTTAGAATTTCGTGTATTACACGAGTTAAATAAATAAAATATTAAGCAATTAGTAATGAAAATGTAATAATTATAACTTCGAATGTAATAAATAAAATATTAATATTAAAAAATTTCTTATTATAACTCCTAATTTTAATTTTTTTTATAAAAAATCATTTAAAAAGATCATTTATAAAAGCATCTCTTTTTTAATTTATTGAAAAATAAAAAATTAAATAATATTATAAGTATTTAAGGTAATTGTTTAATAGGAGAGAGAAACAGAAAAATTAAAATTAAATGATTTAAAATTGTGTCAAGTGATATCTTAAAATTTTCTTTTATTATAATAGATAATAGATACATTATATCTTACTTAAAGCATTCATAGCTCATTCATTATTTTTATCCATATAATTACATTAAAAATTATTATTTTTTCTTTCTTCTTTTCAACTTTATCATTAATTTTTATATCTCATTCATTCACAATCACTTAAAATATATTAAAAACATTATAGGGTTTTAAACAGTGTTTTCCTAATATATAGATTGAATAGTAAATTTATCATATCTTTCATTCATAATCACTTATAACCATATCATATAATATAGGAAATACACTCATATAAACATAAAGAACTGGTTGTGAATGTTTTTATAGGTTTGGAGTCTGTTTACCATATTGAGACTTAGTTTTTCATCATTTGACTACAAAGCAAAATAGCAATTCACATAATCTATTATGATAAATATAGTTAAACTGGGAATTATATCTGCGCAACGCGGTGGAATAACATTTTTTTTAATCGTAATGAATGGAGTAGTATGTTAACTCACTTGAGCGTATATATACAGTTACCTATACATTCAACCAAAACATACAAATACCTACAAACTTATAAATAAACAAGCATGTTGTAGTTTTGTTACAAATCAAATTGTTTAACTACAAAAAAGTTTATTTTATATACACTTAAATTAAACACAACATTTTTACTTAAAATCTCAAAATACAACAAACGACGTTGATATAAACATGGGCCAAGCATTAAAGGAAAAGTATTAAATTATTATTATTTTTGGATGTTATCTTATTGTAAATTAAAACATGGAGGACACGTAGGCTTGTAAGAAGCTAAAAGTGGGTCACTTTTTTACGTAGAAAAAATGAAGTCAAAACTCATCTTGACGTAGACCGAATCTTCTTATAACGACTTGTTCCACTTACAAACGTAAACCGTATATTTTATTGCTTTATAGTCAAACCAACACCCCTGGTCAGTTAAATCTAAAATAAACAAAATTAGTATATAATTATGATTAAATTCATAAAAATAATTTACAGAGTAACTTTTCAAAGTATACAAACTACTTTAATTAAGTTGTTAACCTAAATAACTTTTTTAATAATAATAATAATGATAATAATAATAATCATAATAATAATAATTGTTTAAGAAAAGATAATAAAACTAACATAACACTCATCGCATTAAAATTACAAACTCGTTTCTTGTGATAACCGAAATTTTTGTCTGTTGGAAAATTGGATTGAACAATCACACAATAAAACACAACTATATGAATAATCATTAGTTGATATTTTTTATTAATAAAAGATCATACAAATTCAAATATCATGCACCATTATTATATTAAACTAACTTGCATCATACTCTAACTCTAATTCCTAATATAACCTATTAAAATCTAACAATTATCTCATAACACCTACATAATTAATAATTAATACTAATAATTATCTAAAAAGCTTTTCTTTATTCATCTCGAATTTTTCATCCCAACATATATCCAACATATTAGGGTTAACTTCATTATCATCGATCTATATCAGCATATGTGCTAACTAAATGATTAGAGGTGGAATTAAGTTTGATATTGTTTGTTTAACAAGCATAGTTATTTATTTTTCTTGTGAACCTATGCTATGTCAAACTTACGGTTACAAACCATTCATATTACTCTATATCAGCATATTACTCTTTTAGCACTTTCATGGTGTACTCTTTTAGTGTTATTTGTTATTAAATGTCGCAGCTAATCAAATAATTCCTTTGTCACATATCTAAATTATGGTTGGAGCGTATTTAACAGCATGCATATCAGATAACACATGCTTGTCCACGCAAGCGTTCGGATGAATTCAAGGATTTTCACAACAAGATGCAATTGATTTAGTTCAATATCCAATTCCAATTAGTAAGTACCCACTAAGGATGAATGTGATTGATTCCATTTGTTTAAGCAAAACTCACGTACGAATGGTTTAATGGATATACATATGGATGTTTGAAGTGGAAATTAATACATGTGATAACTATAACAATAAGTATAAGTGGTCACTAAACTTGATTATGATGAGCTCATATTCATGTATTATGGATTATTCATCAAGTGTGATGACTTACAGTTATTACAATTACATGCGGGTACATATTCGGATGAAATAAAACTCACGTATGGATGTTTTAACCACCAACATTTCACACTCGGATAATTTGATTTTATATGGAAAATGATATTATAATTATATGCAGCCTCACGACAATTCTTAACCTTTAATTCAATCAAAAATAGACAAACCAATCATTACATTCAGTTATTAACATACACTTTTTTATGTTTCGGTTTAAATTGAAATGATGACATAAAGAACAGGTCTAGTTTTTAGAGACTTTTACTTAGAAATACATATACATGATTAGAAAGATAAATTATTTATTGTGGCATTTATAAGTACACATTTAGGCATACAAATGGATGTTGTATAGTTGCGCATGTGGACACCTTTATAAAAATTAAAAAAAAACAAATGCTATCTATAAAACAAGGAGAAAAAAAGATGGTGAGAAATAAAATTTATATAAAGTATAACAAAACTATATCAAAATAAAATCTAAAATGTATATTTTCAAGAAAATAGATACATTTATGTTTGGTTTTGCCATCAAGATATGATGTATATATCTTCATATTGATGACAAGTTTAAATATAAATCACAGTTAATGCTCGATTGAGGTTAGCATTTGTGACATATATTTAAACTATCCCGACTTGAAAAACTACAAGTTCAACAAATGGTCATTTGACCGTCTATACTTTCTAAAAATCACAAACCGCTTTCCATAACTGTTGTAGCCCTGGAAAAGTTACGAACCAGTGTTTTCACCCGCCTCTGGTCAAGTGATCAACAATCAATTTACCCGGTTAAAAATCTGGTTTCTAACTTGTCAAGAAAAGGGTCTGAAATCAGTTTGGTTCAATATAGAAAACCGTTTCCGGTTTAACATCCGACCTCTACGGGTCGACTATTAGTTTGACACAAAAATCCGAAAAAGGTAAGCCCATTTAGATTTGCCCGACAACGTGTTCCATAATACTGGGCCTGTAAAGCCCATTGTGAATTGAGAATTTGAGACCGGTCAACCCAATTGTTGCATCACTTTGACTATTTCTTTCACACATGACGCATCAGCTTTGGTGAACTTGAATGTGCAACTTAAGTATAACATATATATAAAGTCATTATTTAAAGAAACAATTTCTTTTATCAACCTAGAACGAAATATGGATTCAAGTAGCAATAAAATAGATACAAAAATAATTTTAAATTTTTTAAATAGATTATATGCGTCTTTTCAAATGTATGAAAACTTCAGATAAGAAGATATATTTTTTAGATCTTGTGCAAATATAATAAGAAGATCGAGATAGAGGGAGAGAATCTAGCGTAAATTTAATCCTACTTAAAAATGATATATCTTGTTAAGAAATAAAATTAATGTAGGATATATACACATGAAGATTATCTCCTTCAACCTTGTACTATAAGTCATCTTATCACTAATTCACTATATATAAGAGTACCATCTATTCATACTTCTCTATTATCATTACTCCATACATATGCAATTTCTCTCGCTTTAGTTAGCATTGTTTCAAAGTGATCACATATACCCGTTTCTTCTTCTTCTTCTTCATCTAAGATGAATCCATACAACTATTATCACCACACCAATCTGCAACACCAACAACCACCTTATTATGCCTACGCTTTTTTTATATTTCCGGTGTATGATCAATTCATGATTCCTGTTAATTATTTCACCGGCACCACATACCCTCCGTATACCATAAGCTTTAATCAACTACCTAAGCAGTATCCAAATTATACACCCATCGATCCATACGCACCTTATCACAGTAGACCAGAAGCAGCCTCATTCTTGGACACATCTCATGACTCTTGGCTTCATGCGTTTGACGCTTTTCTGGAAGAAAGTCTGGTCATGGACGAGTTAGAGGCTGATCCAGAACTACAACAAAGGCTAAATGCGAGTACAAGTGGTGGTTCGGGTTTATCAGAGAAAATGATCTTCGAGCGTTTACACGTGCATACAACTAAAGGAAAGAGGGCAACTGAAGAAAATTGTGAAGAAGTGAATGATAGTTGTTGCATCTGTTTGTGTGAGTATGAAAAGGAGGAGATGGGAATACTTGCATGCGGGCATCAATTTCATGCCGAATGCATCAAGCGTTGGTTGTTATCGAAGAATGTTTGCCCAATGTGTAGGTCTATTGCATTGTCGATTTAGATTATTATTGATTTTGGTACACATACGTAAGATATAGTAATTTGGATATTTGTTTTACAATTGATTTGGGATACTAGTTCTTGGTATGTTAACTGGGTTGAAATGAATTGATTTTTTTGTTTTTATGGTCATTGCTTGAATTTTGAGTCCTTAATTAATGTATTTTTTGGTATAATTATGGTTTGGAAAATCGCAATTTGATGGTATATACTTGATTTCATGATTACGAGATGAATAATATAACTCAAAGAATAATGACTAAGCATAATATATA
>BJCM01023406.1:0-17820 GCA_018326385.1 Flaveria bidentis
TTCAACTTATGTTATTTATCAATTTGCATCATAAATAATGATTAAATATATTTTGGGTATTTAAACATATGAACCATAAAAGAAACCTTATAAATAATTATTCAAAAAATAAGTCTCGATAAATTGTTTGGTTTTGCATTAAAATACGTATTCGTAATTGTTTAGTTGTTAAACAAGCATATAATGAGCAACAATAATATAAAATAAATATTTTCACTATGATCAAGTCTTGACATTACAAGGATTGAAGAAAGAGAAGGATTACAATAAAAAAAAGTAAATGAAAACTACGGAACGTTACAATTGGAACCGGCGCACCACCGGCACCCTCGCTCATCAAACATTGCACCACCCCCATTCAAAAGAATCATCTATTTTTTCAGTTTCGTTTTCGGTAAGAAGGGCAGATGAAGTTACATGTAACAGCCGCCCATTTTCAAAGTTTAAACCCAAACCTGATTTGAACTTCCATTATTAAAATATTTTAATAATTTTAATAGATTGAATGCATTAAATGTGCAATTTATATTGTACATTATTTTATTCAAATATTCAGTTATTAATCATCTAAACAACTTATAATAATTTATGGATTTATAAATATTTTTTTATATAAATATATAGAGTTTTATTTATTATTTTACAATAAATAACTAAATGGAAAAATCTTATTAACATTTAATAATTTTGATAAATATTTTATAAAATGAATGGATATATTATTTAAATTAAGTTTAGGGTTATGTTAAGTTTGGGTCATAAATGCAAATTTCAGAACTTAAATAAGAAAAAAGGTTGTAAAGTTTGGCATAAAATAACAAAGGCTTAAAACTACAAGGACCAAAAATGTAAATTTGTTATAAAACCCAAGTCACCCACCGTCGACCCCCCTTGTAACTCCGGTCATTTCATCGGCCGAGTTCTGACCACCACCGATCACTTACCAAAAATCGATTTTTATGCAATTAAACCGGCTCTTGACCTTCCCAAGATTGGTTCGAACCTGTAACCACATTCATTTCGAAGCATTCTAACGTCTATCTTGTTCACATTAAAAAACGACTATACATTCAAAACTAAATCCGTTTCATCTCGATTAGTGATTATATAATAAACCCGTTTGATCGGAAGCGTTCGGGAAATAATGACATATTCAAACCCACAAATAATTAGCATTATCATCTTGTAATTACAATCGAATCATATTCGAAACCCCCAAATCAAAAATCGAATTCGTTGAATACGAAAATGAATGAACTGATCATATATACTTGAGGGTAAACATTTCACTCGATTCCTTAAAACTATTCGCACTCCCAATTGCATCTGAAACACACACAATTATTGTTTCCATCACCATGTAACCATCGACCCACAACCTAGTCGACAGCCTTCCCCGAAGCATTGTAACTTTAAATTGACTAAGGGCTTTTACTAGTTATCATTTGAAGAAGCTTCCTGTTAGAGCAATTGGACTAACATATTCATCATCATATCAAATCGATACCCTTCCAGTCGTGGTTGTTCTTGAGCTTCATTTCTATCAAATCTATACCAATCAAGGTAATTAAACACATCCTCACACTCGATTTCATGTGGGGAAGAAAAGCCCCATGATTAATTAGGTTAACAACTTCGAATCATTAACTATTGCTAGCCTAAAGACGTCATAGATCTATGGGTCTAATAAGCCTATTTGGTGCTAAATCTAAGGTTATTGCCGGCTCCTGATGACGTATGACTTGTTCATCATGGAAACCAAGTACACTTAGCTAATCGTTATAACTTGTAATGGATATCTCTGTCAATGTTTGATTATATCATTATGCTATCTATATTCTTGCAATATTTCTTATCCTATGACTTGAATTGCCTCTTAAACGTTGTTTTCATACGTATGTACAAATTCACGGGAACTCACAGACATTATATGTTGACCATTTTATTTTAAACATGTTTCAGGATTGTTACTTGAGGACTTCTTTTTACTCATATAGGACCTGGACTTAGTTTAATTAAATATTTTATATTGTTGTATAAATCTTTGTTGTATTGTAATGACTTAAGTGTCTCGTATTATTCAATGTAAAAAATAGCATTTAATATTATTTCAACTTATTTAATTCCATGAGCTAAGAACAATCATTTCACATTTGTCCACCTCAATGATTTCGCCGTCGGTCGGGGTGTGACATTACAATCGAATACCGACAATGGCTCTAACCGAGGTTGGGTAGTCGAGGTCGGCGGGGGGAGATGACGATGGTGTTTGCTAGTGGTTTTTAGGGATCCCGATTTGAGGAATGAGTAAGGTTTAAGGTTTGATTTAGATCTGAGCGAGTGTTGTTGGTGTCTGCTAGCGAGTGTTGGGTGGTGGTGGTGTGGTTGCCTGCGGGTGGTTATGGTGTAGGTGGTTCAGATGTGGTCAAACAAGATAAAAGGCTAGGCTTAAGGATTTGTACATTGGTGTGGAGGGACCCACATTTTGTTTAAGTGTAAAATAATAACACTTTTAGTCCAACGTTATTTTTGTCTTTTTTAACAATTAATCGAGAGATTGGACGAAGTTAACGATTTGAATTTAATTGTGACAAATTTGAAATCACAAGGCTTAAACCGAACGTTTTTAAACCATTAGATAAAAAACGTTACAATCACCGGGGCATATGAACTAAAATCGTAATTTACTCCAAATCTTTTAAAAGAATATGAAATATATTTATTAATTTTGAAAAAATCAAGGGAAGTTTCAGGAGTTTCACGGAGACGCCCTCAACCATACTTGCCAACGTATCCTCACTGCGATTCTTGCTGCAAAATTCGAGTTTAGAGTTCTTCACAACAATTTCCCCACGACGTAGGTATCATTTTCACATCCTTTAATCTCTCACACATCGGTTCATTATTCAAGACTTACAACTGATATCTGTCGATTTCGTAGGCCCAATTAATCATCTCAAGCTCCATTTATCCACTTTGTGTTTTGAATCTGCATATCCACTCAGTATCAACATTAGATCTGCATTGATTGGTGGTTTAGGGTACCAATAGTTCACTTCTGTTTTGATTTCTGTTCCCGTAATCATTAGTTGGTAGTTTTTGTTTCAAAAATGTGGGAGAAGTTCAGTTGGGCTTCTTTTTGTGTGGAATTGATGAATCATTATTTCATTGTTGTGTTAATTTGAATTCATTATTTGGTTGGGCACATATGGAAAATTAATAATCACCTCATCATATTTGCTCAGGTGTGAAATCACAGGCTCACAAGTCATTGCTTTGCATTATCATCTTAGTTTCGGTTGAATTTATGATGTTTTTTGCTATTATAATCTTTTAAAATTGAGATTCCAAGTGCATTTTTCTCTTATTGTTTTATGTTTATGTTTTTACATTTATTGAATTTAGGGTTTATACTGTCTATGTGTCATGGTTTCTTGCAAAAATTCTTCGGAGTTTCTTAAGTTGAACTGAAATAATATCTGAGAAGATGATTTTTTTTTCCTTCCGTTTTTGGCTTGTAAGATGGAGCAAGAGGTCATAGAATCGGAAATGATCTTACCTACCCACCTACCTTTCAAAAAGATTCAGATGCACGAGAAGTATCCAAAAGGGCAAGCTAGAGGGAGGCATTGGAAACATCTTAAGCAGATTATACAAGCAGAAAATTACCAAAATTATCCTGCTGATGAACCAAATTGTGAGTTCACATCATTTATTACTTGTAGAACTTTGAAAATTGGTATTTTTTATATTGCATTTGTTTGAATATTTAAGAGCTGGTTAACAGTTTTTAAGGCCAAGTCGAACTTTTTGGGCCTTTTACTGCCTGTTTAGTTGGTCTCTTGGAACATTTTGAATCAAACAATGATTCACAATTTCAGGAATTTTGAAAACACGTCAGAACACTAGTTTATAAATCAAACTAGCAAAAATGTCTTGTATAGAAGGGTTGGATTTGTATCTTTTTGTGTCACATGGAGCAGGGATTAACATTGAATGGTAAAGAAAGGACGTGCTAAGTCTGTTCCTGTGAGAAAAATGGGGTGAAAGTACAATAGTTTGATTTACTATGTTAACATGATCTATTTTACAGGTTTTGAGATTTTTGTATAGAAATCATAACCGAATAGTAATTTACTTATGCATTGTGGTATTTTTTTAGAATAGGTTCTTTAGATAATAGTTTAATATTATTTACATTTGATCCATAAACCTTGTTGAAGGTCTCAAACAAGGGCTTTGCTTGCCTTAGCTTGAGCTGTATAATATGCATATATGCGATTTGTTGGTTGTTCTGTTATTTCTTGAAGATTTCTTTACATGTTACTACTGATGTCAAACATTCTAAAATTAGCAAGTGTGATGATGAAACTTTAACATCTTGTTCCAAGTATAAATGCCCGCCTTAAAACTAAACGCTCATCTAAGGTTAAACAACACGCTTACAAACTAAAGGCACCCCGAAGATTAAAGGTACACCTAACAACTATAGCCACCCCTAAGACTAAAAGTGGACCTAACGCTAAGTAGCTAACTAGCTAAGTTTGGAACTAGCAATTTGACATAATATTCGCCTATTAGAAGGTGTATATTTTTGTAACGATTTACCTTCAATTGGTGTTTGTCCTTAACATATTTTGTGTGAGGTAGATAATCTTAATTTCGAAATTTCATAGAGGTAACATAGGTCACTAATGTTCTAATATGGCCATGTGGGAAATCAAAGAAGCAAATTGCAATAAAAGGTAATAAAAGCTCAATTTTGCATTTCTAAATGCTCTAAATATGGGAACTTATGTTTCCTTCTTATGAAATTTGCCATCTTTTTTGACCTACTATTCATTTGGGACATTTATAATCTTGCAGATGTTAATATTGAATCACCACCATCGATGCACCCTCGGAAGCAAATTTGTGATATAACTGGATTTGAGGTATGTAAATCTTGGATATTGTAGTGGTATTTTTTCTACCAAATGAACACCCTTGGGCTTTGTCATACTCTGGAAGGTACATGGCCTATTTCTGTAGCTGAGTATGTATTATTTTAATTTAAAGATGGCAATATCAGCCCATTTACCTATGAATGGGTCACATAAGGCTTTGTTTTATTTTTGAAGGGTTAAATGGGTAAAATAAAAGACGGTGCAAATGGGTTGAACAGGTTAAATATGTCTACTATGTATATTAGACGGTGCAAACTCTTATATCAGTTTAACTTTGGAATTTGGACAAATACTGTATTGGGTCAACCCAATCCACACAATAATACAATATTACCTTCTTTGACTCGAATCTATTACCCAACCCAACCCATCCAACCTACTTATTTTGCCAACTCTACATGTTATTTGCATATTTGACAAGGTTATCTCATTTTATCTGAGAATACTAGGTGCTCTTGTCCACTTTTCTTTATTCAAAATGCATATTACCATGATGATTGTGGTTCATATTGATCATAGATAATCTTATATTCAGTCTTCCCTGCAGCTAAAGAAATCAAGGGTTTATTGTTCATTAGTTTCCATATACTTTTTGTTATTACTTATTGAATGATCTTTCAAATCCATTGACACTTGTACAAACTAGTACAATTTTATGGGTTTGGTCTGTAGCATTGTCTTCATTCCTCTTAAACATTGGTATTTTTCTCCTATACATTGAAAATTCACCTTTCATTACTGAAATGAATTTTGAATAGAGATTGTCATGACACTGGAATGATGCAATCCAATTATGAATAACTCAAATTGTTCAAATAAATGTTCTTCATCTTGAAGGCATACAATATTTTTTCTTGCCCTACTTAATGCCTTGTCATCTGGGAATTGATCTTGTGCGTTCACTGGAATCACCTTGAATGGCTCCACCAGATATGTTATATCTAGAACCGGGAAAATGTAACGGAACAGGTCCAATGGGTTGTAAAACCTCTTAAATCATTGTTTTTTTTAATGATAAATAGTATAACTCAAGTAATCAATTTGACACACAAGTTATTTATAAAAAATCATAGGAATAAGGTGTTTTGGTCAACCCACCAGACCGACCCATTTGATCCTTACAAAACAGCATCCATTTTTTAATCTATTACCAAACCCATCGCTTTTCTCATCTGCCTGTTGAGTTTCGACTGTCTTTTGAGTGTCTTACCTACAATTATGCAGTAAATAACTCAATACGTGTTATTTGCAAGTAATTAACTCAACAAGTGTTATCTGCAGTAAGAATGATTTTTATTTTTTATTTTTAATTCAGGCACCTTACAGTGACCCAAGAACCCATCTACGGTATGCTAACGCTGAAGTCTTTAAGCTCATCAGATCACTTCCTAACGAGTATGTACAAAGATATCTCGCTCTTAGAAACGCAGCAGTCGTTCTCAAGTAATCCTCAAAAAATCTTGTCTGTTTATTGAATGTCCCTTACGTGTTGTGGTACCTATCTGTGACTAAATTTTTAATGATTATAAACACACTGTTTTTGATCTAACAATCTTCCGTCTACTTGAAATTATAGAGGTGGAAAAATGGGTATGAACATCTGCAGGCACTGGTTTTTTGGAAGCTTCATCTGCTAATATGTTGCAATATATAACTTTTTTAATTACGAAATGAAAGAAAAAAATCTATTAATGACAAAATTAAAAATAATCTGTTAAAAACATTAAAAATGATAAATTTGTGTTTAATATATAGGTTAAAATATAAAAGAGTAAATTATATTTTTCGTCCATAACAAATTTCAGTTTTGTCCTTAAACTAAGGAAATTACATTAAACGTTCTTTATGTTTAAAAAAGCTTGCAAGTTTTGTCATTTTCACTAACAGACATTAAAGTTGTCTGTTAAGTTTAGTCATATGACTGACACATGAAGATAACACTGTTATTTTAATTTAAAAATTAAAAAAAAACCATAAATCCTCTCTCCCCCCACCCCAACCCTAGTTTCATCACAAATTATTAATAGCATCTCACCATCAAAGAATATCATCATCATTATCCACACATCCACCACCATCATCGTCTGGCCGCCATCACCACTCTATCATCATCCACCACCACCACCACCCCCACTCCATTATCCTCATCATCCACCATCTAGACCAGTTACCACTGGCACCAGAGCTCCTGGAGAACCCAATTTCATACACCGGAGTCCCCTTCTTTTTCTTTACTACCTTCATCAAATTTCAGTGAGTCAAATGCATTTTTGGTCCTTGATTTTATGTTGTTTTTATTATTTCAGTTCTTGTGTTTTAGTTTTTGTGATTTCTGCACCCGTGTTTAAAAAAAATCACCAAAACAGTCATTCCATCCATATCTCTAGATAACGTCCGTCACCATTAGGGGTAAAAACCATCATTACATGTAGTAAATTGTTATTTTCGGCCCTCGTTTTATATTATTTTTGTCATTTTAGTACTCGTGATCAATCATATTCACGTTCATCATTTCTTCTTATTCAACATGATCCATCTAATTGTACAAAGACTTACAATTCTTCTATTCAGATTATTCATATACGTACATTGTTATACCATTCGATACCACACACATATATACATGATCCCGATTTGTTTGTGATTCATCATATACTAGAATGACACATTTTAAGCCCACGATCTTTTTTAGCCTTCTAGATTAAAAACATTTATAATGTTACAATATGTTTTTGTTTTTGGAAATGTTAGTGTTTTAGCTAGTTATTAAAGTAAATATTGTTGTAAATAAACTTTTTTTTTATTTTTTTAATATATTTCCGGTGTAAATAAAGTTTCTTGTTTTTTAATATGCATTTTACCCACGACATCACGCAGGTGTGAACTTGCTAGTTAATAACAAAAATGAACTTTATTAACCCAACCGATCTCTTTTTATCATCTCTTACTTCTAGTCTACTTTAGATAACCTTAATACTTATACCTAAGAAATCGCTTGTCTTTCGCCATTGGCGATTTCTTGCCCTTAATAAGCGTTTTGATGAATTATTGACGAAAATGAAAAGGGAAACGACAAATGCACAAAACAGAAAAAAGAAGCAAAGAAAAAGAAGCCACATACGTGGATGTAGGGCAAAACCACGTAAGAACAAAAACAAAAAGACCGGTGCAAAAGACGTATGAAACTAGTCTTGAAAACGAGTTAGGCAATAGAAAAATTGAAAAATTATCAACAAACTAGACAAACAACTAGCTACAAAGCTTAACTCTAAATTATACAATCATTAACAAAAACCAGCAGCGTGCCACTATTTTCTAAAGTTTCAAAATCAAATAAAGTAATCATACTGCAATTATCATCAATGGTGTTGAAAAATAAGAAAGGATTGTGTTGAAAAAGAACGAATGAACATGAATATGATTGATCACAAGTACTAAAATTAAAAATATGATATAAAACCAAGGACGAAAATAGTAATTTCATAAAGGAAGTGACGGTTTTACCACTGGTGGTAACAAACGTTATCCAGAGATTTGGACAGAATGATTGTTTGGACAAAAGGACTTTTTTGGTGATTTTTTTGAAGCACGGGTATTGAAACCACAAAAACCAAAACACAATACTGAAATAACAAAAATGACATAAAACCAAGGATTACAAAAGCATTTAACTCAATTTCAGTTATTCCGACGAAGCTCCGACTTAATCTTCATCTCCCTTCCACAGGTAGTTGTTTGTGCCCTCTAATTTCTTAAGAGCAATGCACATAGCATCAATCTGTACGAACATCTTGTCTTAGTGCAAATAGTTTTCGGAAGCAACAACTCCGGTGTTAGATTGAAACAACACGAAATCAACGACACTTCTTTCGAATTCCCCTTGTACACAAAGAAAGGGTGCACGTTGATTAGAAACGAAGAGCAAGTGCAATCAAAGAAGTGGTTGTGTTATTACAGTGGAGTTGTAGTTCTCCAAAAACACTATTGTTTTAGACTCAGTTTGTTCATAAAAGTCAACAATTTGGTGTGTAATCTTGGTTAAATTTGTGTATTTTTGAAGGAAATGCAAGATATGCATGCGGTAGGGAGTGGTGGTGGTGGTGGAATGAGGTTGTTCGGAGGCAGTGGAAAAGATTGGCGGTTGTGCCGCACCGCCATGACGCCACCACGAAGGTCACGGCCCACAGGTGTTGAAGATGCCCCAAGTATGAGTATTAATGGTGTCAGAGGTGGTTTTGGTGGTGGTTTTACGAGGGCACAAGTGATGGTGGTTTTATGGTGGCATTGGTGGTGGTTTTATGGTGGTAGAGGTGGTCGTGGTTTCATGGTGGCATTGGTGGTGGTTTTATGGTGGGAGAGAGAATAGAGAGAGAGAGAGAAATATAGTTGAGGGTAAGATTGAATGAGATAGTAATAAATATTATATTTTTATTAATAGGGACAAAAAACCAACTTACCCTCGTATATAACGCACATGACTTGATTTAAGGGACAAAATTAACGTCCGTTAGAAGAAATGACATAAACTATAACAAAATTTAAATATTAAGGACGTTTACTAGTAATTTCTTTAATTTAAAAACGAAACTTGAAATTTGCTATAAACCTAAAAGACAAAAAATGTAATATACTCAATACAAAATTATGAGAAACATGATAAAACTTAGCAGGTTAACATGATAATACTTTACTTGACCTGGACCTCTTTGACCCTATTTCTCTTGACTTTGACACAAATCCGTTTGGCCTGCCCTACCATACCAACAGATGCTATAAGTTGAAAGATACTTAACTATCAACACATTCAAGTACGAGCCATCTGCAATGCCAAGATATCACATATGTATGTAAAATGAACCATTTTAGCATATGCCATAATGGATGCAAAATATCATTAATCATAAAATATGTGATCTGACCATGTGTATTGCATCGCTGAACTCCATGACGCATTAGCTATCAAATCCTCACCCTAGCTAGCCTGCAATGTGACCCTAGCCTGAAATATGTCGCGGTGAGAAATGAATTCACAAAAAGAACCGAGTGGACTTGATTTATCAAACAAATTAGAAACCGTGCTATTGTCAAAACTTTTCATGCGACAAAACGATGAATTGTATTCTTAGTCGCAGAGTCATATGCCAACTGCAATGAGCATTCGTTTCATCATTGTAAAATGGGGGAGGGGCTATGAAAAGATTTATAAAAATACGGGCGTTACCTATATATAGAATATCAAGCGAACTAACTGGTGTTAATACTCAAGTAATGTTATAAATTTAGCATCAAATCAACGATCGATTATGGACAGCGTCAACAATCTTTTGCTACTATTTTGCATTACTTATCATCGTTAATCCAAACTCAATAGGTAGGTAACAACTAATTTGGGTGATACGTTGTTTTCTGATAGTGTACTACCTTCACCTCGGATAAATTTGAAATACTCAAATAAAATGATACTACAATGTTCTGAAATGTTCAACCTTTCTTACAAAAACCCAACATTTTAAAGTAAGCACACGAACCAATAAAACAAATTTGACTTTTATGTTCGATTGTCGTTTTTTTATAATTTTCAAATTGTAATAAAAAATAGTAACTTTCTTAGTCAAAATTAATAACAAGTTTTGTTAAACCATGTGTCACAATCATATTAATATTTATAAACCAAATGGTGTACAATTTTGTTTTTTATTTTTATTTGTAAAAATAGATTAGAATCTAAATTCGTATATTTACGGAAAAAGCAACCACCACAACATTTTATTTTCGAAGGTTTTAAGAAAGTAATTTGATATATATTTTTTAATTACTACTAGAAAAACAAGTATCAGCAACGAGATAGTATCATCTTATGTAGCTACTAATACCATTAAAGACAAAAGTAGGAAACGGAAATAATAATAACCTTTGGTAACCTGTTAATTAGTAATCACGACAAATACCATAATTCATAAAGTTGAGGTATCCGTTGATGTATTACTATGGGTAACCTATCGAATAAATCCGTCGATGATATGTTGGTGAAAATTTAATCACTGGTTCATCTATGATTTTGACGTACCACCAATACTTATTGGTAATCACTGAAACATGGGTGATCCCTCGGTAAATTCCGTCGGTAAATGCATCACCCACTCCATGTTTTCTAACAGAGTATCACCTATGGATTATGGATTATGGATTATGGATCACCGAAAGAACCCACTTCCATTGATGGTCTTTGGACTGATCGTTGAAAGCTTCTGTTTTGTAGTGAATATGTCGCTCTCAATCAACCTAAGCTACAATATATAACTTCATCTCATCAACTAACATTTGACACATTCCAAAGCCTATGGGACCAAGATTTGACACATGTCTACACACAATTGGTTCTTTGCGCTTTCTACTCTGCAAGAATGAGCCCAAAGTTGACAATCTAAATCTTCCTGTAACACCATTTCCACTTATTATTATTAAATATGCATCAATCAATTTATGATAAAAATTCAAATGTTGGGACTTGCTGTCATTTTGATTTGGAATATGCATTAGTTGATTACTGTGGTTCATCTTTTGCTGCATCATCTGCAAGATGACTGCAAAAATCGAACGATTATTCGTACTGATCATATTCGTACAAATTTCCATAACAACTTCTCAGAATAGAGATCGTGAGTTCAAATCTTGTTACATATGATAGTTAGCGCGTAATTTGCTGGTTAATCTTCCATGTTTTAATATATGTTTCATATGTTGGCACAACATATTTCTTGTTTTCATACTTGTATGGTGTATTGGTGTAGGTGTTGCTCTGCAGGCTCTGAAGCAAGCTTGGCAGGGTACACCACTCAGCTGGCACGATGGCTCGGACCCATGTGGTGGTGGTTGGGTTGGCATCACTTGCACCAACTCGCGTGTGACATCGATGTGAGTTCTTCATTTTCCGCTTCTGTAAGTGATTAATCTACAAAAGTTTCATTCTTTTGGTTTAAACTCTCAGAATTCTGTCAAGCACCGGATTGACTGGCGCGCTACCTGGAGACATCGGGGAGTTTACTGAATTACAGATTCTGTAAATCGTTTATTTCAATCGGTTTTAGATAGATTACGTCTAATGATAATCATGATGTTTATTTCTGTATGTAGGGATCTGTCTTACAATACAGATTTGACAGGATCACTCACTCCAGCAATCGGGAATTTGGCGAAATTAACAAACTTGTAAGTATATTTACTATGTATTTTGGAGGTGGAAATTTTCAACCCCCACCGTAGTTATATAGATCTCTTGAAATAATGAGGTTTTTAATAATCCAAACAATGACCCATTAGCTGATAATTTGACAATATGATCAATGACACTCTCTAACTTTTAGTTTGTTATAAAGGATAATCCCACTTGCATAATCATCATAGATTTACACTTGATGCATCATATCAGATGAAGACAAGAAAATATGGGTCTAACAAACTTTAACGATTGATTGTGTTTGTCAGAATCCTCGTTGGTTGCAGTTTCAACGGTCCAATTCCGAGCACCATTGGAAATCTTGAAAGGCTTAGATATTTGTAAGAAAGTTCATATACATGTTACTAAGAAACTATCCTTCAATATGTTAGTTAATCTATCATCTGCTACTCAGGTCTTTGAATTCCAACCGCTTTATGGGATTAATCCCAGCTTCCATTGGAAAGCTTAAGAATCTTTACTGGTTGGATCTCTCCGACAACCAACTCACTGGAAGTTTACCTGTTTCTAACGGGACAACGCCTGGTCTTGATATGTTAACTCACACAAAACACTTGTATATTTCTGTTGTTCATGTTGGACATAAACTGTTATATAACAGCAGCCCACTTACATACATTTGTTTTGTTATATTCAGTCACCTAGGAGACAATCAGCTTTCGGGTGATATTCCAGATGGGCTCTTCAACTCCAACTTGACTCTTTACCATCTGTATGTGTTGATCTGATAAATGATCATAGTTATACGTAAATGTATGCATAAACGATCAAGTGATGTTAACTTTTACTTGATCAGGTTACTTGATCACAACCGCTTTACGGGTAATATTCCTTCGACACTTGGACTTGTGCAATCGCTAGAGGTTGTGTAAGTATTGTTTCTCAACCAAGTTTTAGCTACGGGTTTATTATATGTAGAGGTTGAAGATTGGGTGCGTAAGAGGGTTAATTGGGTGATGAAATACTGAGGATTTTGAGTGACTTCAATAGAACAATAAATAAACCTGATTACTTCAGATAACATGTTGAGGTATTATGCATTAAATTAAATCTCATTTTGGATGATTTTATAATTGAGACTAGACTGAATCGGCCTGTTAATAAATAAATGGTCGAAACTGCAACCTCTTGTTATTTGATCTGAATTTTAACTAGGATCTGAACGCGTTGTTTCCAATCAGACGGCTTGATAGGAACTCTTTAAGGGGCAATGTTCCGTCAAACATCAACAACCTTACACATGTAACTGAGATGTAAATACCACAACTTACTATTACTTAACATTCTAAATAAGAAAATATATGATGCAGAATAAATCTCTTTCGTAGGTACCTGTCGAACAATCGATTGACGGGCCCTGTACCCAATCTCACGGGCATGAACCTCCTCAACTATCTGTAAGTATCAAAGCATCAATGTATCAGTTTACTAAATCCTTGACAAATTAGTCTCAATTTATGCAAATGGATTGCACATTTGCAGGGATTTAAGCAATAATAGTTTTTCACAGTCCAATATTCCTTCATGGTTTTCAACTCTACAATCTTTAACAACTCTGTAAGCAAAGTACTTATAATTAGTTACCGTCTGACATCACTTGATTTTGATAGATAACATATACTAACTACTTTTTTATGGAATGTTGTTATGGCAGTAAGATGCACTATACAAACCTTGTAGGAGAACTGCCTGCAGCCTTGTTCAGCATTCCGCAGCTGCAGAACGTGTATGCATATCAGTTTGTTGGTTGTTTAATAGATTTACTTCTATTTGTAAAGCCTAATGGCTCGCAATGGTTCTTTTTACAGTGATCTAAGTAACAATCGGATAAATGGCTCATTGGATATTAGCACGAATCCTAGCAAACAACTTGAACTTGTTGATCTTCGGACCAACCTTATTTCTGATTTCCCACAACGAAGACAATATACCATCGGATTAATGTAAGATTATTATATCCACTCCGTTTGTACTTACAGTTAAGCATGTAAAAAGTAAAAAAAAACATTCATGTTGTTCAAAATTCTATGCAGCGCAGATTGAACATTGTTGTAATGGTGTGTGATTTTCATGCTTTTTAGTTGTCTGCTATTCTTCGTGCATTCGACTAACATCATATAAGTTTACAACCGCAGACTTGTTGATAATCCAATATGTACAGAGACAGGGGTGACTGATAGATTTTGCTATCTTCCAACAAAAACTTCTACCTCATATTCAACCCCATTGAACAACTGTGCACCCCCTACATGTGGTTCGGACCTTGTTCCAAGCCCAAACTGTCAATGCGCGTATCCATTCACTGGCTTTTTTTCATTCAAAGCTCCTGCCTTCTCTGCAGTGACGAATGCAACCATTTATGACTCGCTTCATAGTTTACTGATGTCATTCTTTCAAAGTGCTAACCTTCCTGTAGACTCGTTGTCATTAAAGAACCCAAGCAGAAACTTGGAAGATTACCTTGTGATCAGACTTGAAGTTTTCCCGTCTGGCGAGCCAAGTTTCAACAGGACAGGGATTATTGGGGTCGCGTTTGCACTTAGCAATCAAACGTTTAAGCCAAAGACTGATTTCAACACCTACACATTCAATGCTGAAATCTACAATTTCTTTTCGGGTAAATGCTTTCTTAATGGTAGAAGCTGGTGATTGGTGAAGATTTTAAGTTAATGTTCATCGAAGGGTATTGTGTGTTGTTTTCCAGAATCAGGACAGGAAGGAGCAAAAAGCAAAACATCTAACACTGGAATCATCATCGGATCACTGGTTGGTGGTTGCGTGCTTGTGGTGTTATTAGTACTTGCAGGAATGTATGCTGTACGTCAAAAAGGACGAGCTAAAAGAGCCGTGCAAACTAGCCAACCTTTCGGTAATGCTTTATCTTTAACTGTGGAACGGGTAAAACAAATGTTTGTTTGTATAGAAACAGGCCAAATGGGTCGAAAGTCATACTTATAAAATAATTCTTTTTTTTTAAATTTTATTTTACACACGGAATTATAAAGCTTTCATGAAACCATTTGGCCCCAACCCTTCCTATACAAAAGATCATGCTTTTGACATTTTGACCCGTTATCCAACCCAGCCATTTATGTAATACTATTGTCCAATTACGTTGGTGAAATACTTGCAGCACACTGGGATGAAACCAGTGAAAGTGGTGGTGTTCCTCAACTGAAAGGAGCAAGATCCTTCACCTTTGAGGAACTTAGGAAATACACACACGACTTTTCAGAAAATAGCGTGATTGGTGCAGGTGGATATGGGAATGTTAGTATTATTACATAATATGTGTGTTTGTGCATATATAAGTTTTATATTGATTTTCATGTTGTTAATGATCTGAGAATACTGTACAGGTATATAAAGGAAGCCTTCCGAATGGTCAACTAATTGCCATAAAAAGAGCGAGGCAAGGATCAACACAGGGCGGGCTCGAGTTCAAGACTGAGCTCGAGCTTCTTTCACGAGTTCATCACAAGAACGTTGTGGGGCTCATCGGTTTCTGTTTTGATAAGGGTGAACAAATGCTGGTTTATGAGTATATCGTAAATGGGACCCTTAAAGATAGTCTTTCAGGTACTCGAATATGACCTCGTGACACTCTAGTGTGTCATGAATGTCACCATAGCCTTTGCTAGTAATAGAAAACTAGTCACTAGGAAGTTTAATATGTGCAGGGAGATCGGGCATAAGGTTGGATTGGATGCGAAGGTTGAAAATAGCACTGGGAGCCGCTAGAGGGCTGCAGTATTTGCATGATCTTGCAGATCCTCCGATCATACATAGAGATGTTAAAACCAATAACATCTTACTAGACCAAAGATTAGTCGCAAAAGTTGCCGATTTTGGGCTGTCCAAGCCATTAAGTGATACTAATAAGACTCACGTTACCACTCAAGTCAAAGGGACCATGGTTAGTAACTCTTTTTTTCATTTAGTAATGCCAATAATATTGTATCTGTATGTTTTGCACCCATAAGAGCATCTGAATGGCACGGATGTCTTCCCCTCTAACCTAAGCGTCACGAGCCCCATCCAAAGGGCCCTTTGGATGACATTAAACCCTTTTGGACCCATTTATTTAATTTCTCTTCTAACTTTTTCTGTTTCGTTTTACATGTTTGAGTCGCTAGAAATAATAATATCAACCCAATATGTCACATAAATGTGTAGAAATTGCGAGCATAGTTATTTGTGGCCATATTTATGGATGCAGGGATACATGGATCCCGAGTATTACATGACTCAACAACTGACAGAAAAAAGTGACGTCTATAGCTTTGGAGTTGTGATGTTGGAACTAATAACCGCAAGAAATCCAATTGAGAAAGGAAAGTACATAGTAAGGGAGGTGAAACAAGTGATGAACAAGAATAAAGAACTATACAATCTACAAGACATCCTTGACCCGACCATCGGTTTGAGCAACCAACTTAAAGGTTTAGAGAAGTTTGTGGATTTAGCACTAAGATGTGTCGAAGAGAGGGGAAATCAAAGACCAACAATGAGTGAAATCGTGAAAGAGCTAGAGAGTATTACGACATTCGTAGGTCTTAACCTTGGCAGTGAACCATCAACTTCAGCAAGTTATGAAGATAATGACGACAAAGACTACAACCATCCTTATAGTAATGAGAGCCTTTTCGCTTATAGCGGAGGTTTTTTGCCCCCAAAACTGCATCCAAAGTAAGAGTCTTTGTTATATCACTAAGTTACACAAAAATATTTGTATTTGTATATGTATCTTGATATGTTCGTTAGTAATATGTATATGTGTAAGTTTGGAGTGGTAGCAAAGTAAAAAATACAAGACGTTTGAAATACCAAATCTGTATAAATACAATAAAAGAACTTTTATTGAATATTTGAAACTAAAGAGATGTCCTTTTTACATTCATTTTTAACTCATTGTATTTGCACATTATATTTAGTGTCAATGTTGTGCATAAGTTATTTGCACAATTTTTTTTAAAGTAAACTAAAAAAATAAACCATATGGCTTTAGAAATCAACCTTCTAAAACACTTAGACTCTTGGTTCTTCGCACTCGTTTGGTTTCCAATTGCTATTCGTCTTATCAATCCACTAAAAATGCCGATGGGGATGTGAACCTGGGATTCTGTAAGCAAGTGATCGAGTTGTTGTGGTTGGATAAAAAACAAGTTAATTCAAATGACTTAACTACCTATAACTAGTATGAGTAAGGGTCGTCACCACACGAAATTAGTGGAAAGTGTAAAATTTTGTAATAAAAAATTTGAAACATGAAACTAAAATATGGAAAATCAAATATTTTTTGGATTTTTATTTCAAGTGCAAGTATATAACACAAAGACAATTAAGAAATCAATTATTTCAATTATAGGTTTAAAACTCATGAGACATGTCACACCCCAACCTTGACGACGGAAACGTCAAGATGTGAGGGTTAGATTGTTCACAACCACATAACGCTATATTTAAATGTAAATATTAAAATTATAAGTTTCAAAGGCATAACAAACATAAGTCTCAAACATGAAATAAGTTCCAAACATTACATAAACATTTTATTTATTAAACTAGGTCCAAGTCCTAGTTTTAGTGCAAGCTTCAAAAGTCCACTTTAAACTTGGGGATTTCCTGAAACATGAT
>BJCM01023449.1:0-10326 GCA_018326385.1 Flaveria bidentis
AAAGGTGTCCAGCTTTATGGAACAGTACATCAGATAAAGCATGTTACTAAAAGTCTTCGGAAGAAATCTGTCTTCATGAATTGAAGCTTTGGAAGACTTTGTCTCTGAGGCTTCGGAAGACTTCATGTTTGGCTTCGGAAGATATTGGTCTTGGCTTCGAAAGATTTCACACTTAGAGTATTTTTCTATTTCATGTGTGAAACTTCCTAAGCATTCTTCTTTAATGTACTTGTGCAGCATGCGGGATAGACTTAAGATGTTTAGGTTGCATCAGCCTCTTCATTAATTTCTACAATATGTGTTCTATAAACTTGCTAACTCATAACCTATGACATGAATTGCTACTTGTAATCTTTGATATATTATGTATGTGAAACCCTTGGAAACTCACCAACTTTATAGTTGACCTTTTATTTTTTACATGTTTCAGGATATGCCCAAGTTTGAAGTCATCATTTGAAGCTTGCAATAAACTAGGATTTGGACCTAGTTAAATGAATAAAATGATTATGTTATGCTTTGTTTTGTTTGGAACTATTTCATGTTTGAGACATATGTTTATATTTCATTTGAAACTTATAATTTTAATATCTACATTTAAATTTTGCGTTATGTGGCTGTGAACAATCTTAACCCTTACATCTCCACGATTCCGCCGTCAAGGTTGGGGTGTGACAAAAGGTATCATCAAATATGTGATAATCAAAAACAAGAAGAGTTAATGCACAATAAGCTCAATGCTGATCATAAAATTTCTTATGATGAAATTATATCTCTTCAAACTTCTTGGAACAAAACCTTAAAAGAACTTGAACTTGTAAAGAAGTAACTTGAAAAGATTACCAAAACTTTAGAGCAAGAGAATTTGGCACATGCAACAACTAAGGTTGATTTAGCCAAAGTGAAAAGCTTAAAAACTATTGTTGAGCAATTGGTAAATGGTAGAAAAGACAAAGATAAAACAGGTTTAGGATTCACACATGAACCTATGCCTAAATCTATCTCTAATACCTTATCTGAAAACTTTAATACTCATGATCATTCACTAGAGAATAAAGCAAAGCTCAAAGAATTTCAAGAAAAGAAAAAGAATGTTCAATCTACTGTCGAAAGTGAAATCGAAAAAATAATATTGAAATATTCGAGGAAAAATACTCAGAAAAGATAAAGAATGGTCATCCGATAAAATTGAAATCCTATGAACCTCGACAAAAGAACAAAAAGTTGATTGTACAAAAATGGTGAAATTGTTATTGAAAAGTGTGAACTTGAACAAGGTGTTGAAAAAGTTAATGAGATCAATAACAAGATGAAAGGTAAATCTAAAGAAGAGAAATTAGAGACTTCCTGTTTTGATGATTCAAGCTCTTATGAATCAAACCAAATTGATCAAAAAGTTAAAGAATCAAGAAAAGAATCTTCCTAAGATTTAATTAAAACCCAAAGCACTAAAAATCATCAAGAACAAGAAATCAAAGAAGAAGAAAAGCAACTTCTAAAGCTAAACAGTCTGAACCAATCAATCAATCAATTCAACTTAAACATGTGAAGTTTGTGTGAGCAGGAACTTTTGACATGAACACAATCTCTGAAACAACATAAAAACCTAAGATCAAATCTAACTTTGATATGAAAATAGGTTCAAGTCCTAAGTCTTCCACTGTTCATAAAAGATTTTTGTCTAAGGAGTTGAAAAAGTTGTGAAAATGTTCAAAAGTGAAATACTAAAAATCAAAAGAACAAACTCATAAAGAAAAAACAACAAATTAACCTAACTACCCCTAAATCTAAACAAGGATCAAATATGGCTTCCACATCTAGGGTTAATCAAGTGTTGTTCAAACATCCACAAAGGTATTGTGACATATGTGATATGTAAAATCATAAAACATCCGAGTGTTACTTTAATAAGTACTATCACATTTGTGATATGACAAATTACTCAATTGGTGAGTGTTATTTCAACAAATATTGTGCCTTGTATGACGATAGAAATCATAATACCGAGGATTGTTTTTTCAGGAAGAACTCGCCAAGAAAAGAATATGGAAATCAAAGATTTCAAAGAAAACAAAATTATGGTTTTCAAAGTTTATCAAAACAACCTTTTTTAGGCTTAAGATCTTTTAGAAGAATCAATTCTGATTATGATGATCATTATATTGCGAGACCATAACAGTTTAAACAAAGGAATTTCCTTCCAAGACCCGTGAGAATGAATAATAGAACATTTAACAAGGAAAAAAAATATAAATGTTTCAAATGTTGATTCAAAGTTTCTTGATGATGATCTTGAGAATCGTTTTAATTCTTTGAGGTCAAAATAAGGAAAAGATAATCAAACAGGTGTTCAAAGACGATTTGATAATCCAAAATTTCAAAAGAAACCTAACATGAACAAACTCCATTTTAAGCAATTTACCATTATGGATAAATATGGTAATCCCAAGACCATTTCAAGTTAGGTTAATAACTCTACTTAAATGTCTTTGAAATGCAGGAATGCCAAATCAACCAATAAACACGTGGTATGTTGATAGTGGTTGTAGCCGACATATGACAGGCAATCAAGCCTTGCTTAAAGACTTTAAGACTAAAGATAGTACTCATGTAGCTTTTGGTGGAGATGCAGGTGGAAAGATTACCGGAGAAGGAACGATATCTAATAGGGTGATAAGCTTTGATAAAATCAAGTACTATGCTCAGTTGAAATTTAGTCTTTTAAGCATTTCTCAAATATGTGATAAATCATATTCAGCTTTGTTTGATAACTCTTATTTTTTCATTTTAAAGCAAGGTTTTCAGATTAGCAAGGAGTGGGTGGTTGTTAGAGCTGTTCTTGATCGAGATGTCTACAAGCTAGATATGTCTCAAGTTGATCCTTTAACAGAAACAACTTGCCTCATTGCTCACACTTCAAATGATGAAGGCCAGCTTTGGCATAGATGTCTTGGGAATTCCAACTTAAAAAACATGAACAAACTTGTAACAGGAAATCATGTAATAGGCATTCCAATAAAGAAGTTTGCTACATCAGACCTCTCTAATGTATGTTTGAGAAGCAACACAGAGCGTCTTATAAGTCCAAGATGATAAAAACTCAAACTCCAAGCCACTACAGATGTTGCATATGGATCTATTCAGTACAATAAATGTGAAAAGTATTGGGAAGAAATCATATTGTGTAGTTATCATTGATGACTATACAATATTTTCTTGGGTTTTTTTTTTGCGTGTGAAATCTGAAACGACTGAATTATTAAAAGACTTTATCATTAAAGTAGAAAATCAACTTGATCAAAAAGTAAAAATAATTTGAAGTGATAAAGGAACGGAATTCAATAATGCTAAAGTTGACATGTTCTATGCAGGAAAAGGGATCGCTCATCAGTTTGGTGCTCCTAGAACTCCACAACAAAATGGAGTGCAAAAGGAAGAACCGAACGTTGTTTGAGGCAGCCCGTGCAATGTTAGCAGATGCTATAATTCCTATCACTTTCTGGGATGAAGCCATATCTACTACGTCCTTCATTCAAAATCATACTCTATTGTTGAATGACAAACAGAAAACTCCTAGTGAGTTGTTGTTTGGCAGGAACCCTAACATAGATTTTCTTAAATCTTTTGGTTGTTTGGTTTTGATTCTAAACTCAAATGACCAGCTTGACAAATTTGATGCAAAATATGATGATGGATTCTTTCTTGGATATTCATCAGTTTTAAAGCATTTAGAGTTTATAACTCTAAGACAAATGTTATCAATGAAAAGTTCAATTTTAAAGTCCTTGAAAATTCATTTCCATCAGTTGCAAATGGTCCAACCTCATTATTTAATTTACATTCATTTCCAAACTTATTAAACTCTAATCTATTTGAATCTTCTTGTGTAAATAGGAAACAAGTAGGAGATCTTGGAACCTTTAATGATTATTCAGACTCTGATAATATGGACGATTCAAGCCTTGACTCTCCATTTTTCTCATTTATGAGAGATCCTATATTCAATTCAGAATCTCATGATCAACAAGTTCGAGGACAACATCTTGTTCTTGGAAATTCTGATGTTTCTCAACCAATTCCTAATGATGGAGCAAAAATTCACCAACCTGAGTCTGGAACTTTATTTGTATCTGGAGATGTAGACATCAATGACAAGCTTGATTATTTTATCAACTCGCCAACTCAAGTTCCAAATTACACTCCATATTCTTCAAACCTGTTGCATTAGCTCTCTGAATTAAACCAAACAAATCTTGATGTGATGAGATTCCAATGCCTCGTAATCACAAGAAACATCCTATATCACAGATTATTAGTCCTTTAAATGAGAGAACAACATGAATTCATTCAAAACAAGCAAACAATACTGAAGCATTACAAGACAATAGTTGGATTGAGGCTATGCAAGAAGAGTTGCTACAGTTCCGTAAATAGGAAGTGTGGAAGCTTGTGGATTTGTTTGAAGGAGAAAATGCCATTGGCACAAAATGGTTGTTCAACAACAAATCAAATGATTGAGGAGCAGTTGCTCGAAACAAAGCAAGGCTAGTAGCACAAGGTTACACCCAGGTGGAAGGAATTGATTACAATGAAGTGTTTGCTCCAGTTGCAAGACTTGAAGCAATTCATGTCTTCCTGGCTATGCTTCTTATATGAAATTCAAGGTGTACCAAATGGACATCAAAGGTATCTTTTTGTATGGACCAATCATAGATGATGTGTATGTCAAGTAACCTCGAGGTTTTGAAGATGCTGAATTCCCTCATCGTGTGTACAAGCTAAGCAAAGCTCCATATGGTGTATATCAAGCTCCTAGAATCTGGTATGAGACATTGTCCCAACATTTGATCCAACATGGATACACAAGAGAGAAAACTGATCCAAATTTATTCGTAAAGAAGGATGCCAATGATCTCTTATGTGTTCAAGTGTATGTGGACGATATCATATTTCATTCTACAAGTCAGAAATTATGCTCAGAATTTGAAGAGATCATGAAATCATGTTTCTAGATGAGTTCTATGGGAGAGATAAATTTTTCCTTGGATTGCAAGTGAAACAATCTACAAATGGTATTTTTATCAATCAAGAGAAATTTGTTGACAAGCTCTTAAAGAAGTTCAAACTGCAAGATTGTCAATCTATTAGAACTCCAACTAACGTTAATACCAAAATTGATTCTGATCCGAAAGGAAAATCTATTGACCAAACATTATACAGATCTATGATTGGATCTTTGATGTATCTTACTGCATCTTGACCTGACATAATGTATGTTGTTTGTGTCTGTGCCAGGTATCAATTAGACTCGAACGAATCTCACCTAATCGCAATCAAACACAAATTCAGATATCTCAAAGGAAAACCAACTCTAGGGTTATGGTATCGTTATAAAGGAAAGTTTGAGTTATATGGATATACTGATAGTGATTATAGGGGATGTTGTCAAGATCACAAATCTACTATGGGTGGTTGTCAATTTTTGGGTCCCAGATTAGTCTCATGGTAGTGTTAGAAACAAACAAATGTCTCAGTCTCAACTACAGAAGCGGAGTACATAGCTGCATTAGCAGGATGTTCTCAAATCCTTTGGTTACAAAACCAAATGCTGGATTACGGGTTCAACGTTCTTAAAACTCCTATTTACATTGATAACATATCTGCTATGTTTATAACAACTAATCTTGTCCAACATTAGAAAACAAAGCATATCTAAATTCGAAATCATTTTCTCAGAGATAACTCTGAAAAAGGTTTAATCATTTTGATTCAAATATCAATTGAAAAGCATTTGTCTGACCTATTTACAAAAGCCTTTTACTAGGAAGTTTTGAGAATTTAGTTAAGTCTATCGGTCTTATTAATCATGTTGAAAACTGATTTTGTGTCATCAAAATGATATGAACCCTCCCTTCTTTCATAAGCAAATTAACTAAGAAATGGTCAAAGTTGACTGCCTGATTGTATATATTGTGTGTGTGCTAAAATAAAATTGAAATACAAAATAAGAAATTACAAATTTAAAATAACAAAATATAAAAGGAAAATACAAAAATATAGCTTAGGTGTTCAATTCTTATTTTGAATTGAATCTTCTCTTGCAATATGTGAGAAATGATAGTACATTAGTTTTAATCAGTTGCATACTTCACTTGTTAATAAAGTATGACATGATCAGATATGATGTGCGGGCATCTCATGCAATTATACTAAAACAGTAGATTCTTGTGATTTAACTAAATCATTATGCATTTGTGTATATCCATCTTAGTTCCTATGAGTAGTGTTGACTTATCTGATTAATTGTTTTGTCAAGTAACAAACTCATACCCGGTGGTGATATGAATAACCATGAGATTGGTTTACCGCATCTGCTCACTTCTTTGTTATGAGTCATCATAAACCTGAAGTGACGAGTTATCCTCTATTATAAGTCATTACAGACCTGGATATTCTCACCTAATACAAATAATGCCAATGTGCACAATCCTTTCAAAAGTCCAAAATGGATGTCCTATGACTCTTATGAATCATCTCTATGCAATTCCTTATGAAACGGATTCGTGGATTACCTAATAGTTTGTCCATGGTGGTTTTCTTAGAGATTATGAAATGGTTTTACCATGATGATTCTTTCATTAACCTAAACATGAGATATGGTTGTACATAAATGTCAAGTTTTTAAAGCTAAGTAAAAGTGTTTGCTTGCATACCTTGACGAGAGTTGGACTCTCTAAGTCTAAGTGTGGGTCACATAATGTCATATCTAATTGAACCTCAATCAATCCAAGAATTGAAACAGTAAGTGTGTTGATACTTTTTCCAAAGTACTCATTGTCTGTCCTTAGATCTAGTGTATCCTTTGTTGCGCTAACGTTGACCTAGAACACACTTGATCGGGATTAATCAATGTCTATGACTATCCATAATTTTTTATTTTAATGTGCTCATTATTATCTGATATGATCTCACTACAGGTATATGATTCATTGTATATATAATATTGTTTTGTTCTGCTTTATTTTTATGTTTGCATGATTTTATGTATGTAGACATACTGATAATAATTGGTTTTTCTCAAATTTTAACTTACATAAACTTCTAAGTTTGTGATCTCAAAAGTTTAGGGGGAGTAAATATTGAAAAAGAGAAAATAAAAATAAATGTTTAGATTAAAAGGGTGATGCTAAAAGTTTACAAGTATGTGAAACTGAACCTGAAAAGATTTCAAATTGATTGTGATTTGAAATATGGAAAAGCTTCTTGCAATTAAAGAGTTGAGATTGTTTGAAATTTTTGAAAATTTTAAAAAAATTTGAGACTAAAATGAAGGGAAAATGATTGAAAAATAAAAGAAAAAATTTTGAGTGAAAATTTGAATTTTTAAATGTTAAGGTCAAAAAGTCAAAATTTTATGAAGTAAAAAAGTCAAAAAGTCAAACTTTGACCAAGGGTTGAAATTTCATGAAAATAATTACAAACTTCAAAAATAGGGTTTGGATGATTTTAGTGAAAAAATTCCAAGTGTTAGACGTATGGAAAGATCCTTATACGCCTAAACAGTGACCATAAGTCTAGTTTAGGAGTATGATGAATTTTTAGTGTTCATGATTAAGTGTTGGGGGTTTTGGTTCAAACTCATGCGCCTAAACAATGGTCATAAGTCAAAAAATTTGTTTAAGTGTTGGGCATTTTATTCAAGCTCATACGACTGAATAGTGCCAGACTTTCCATGTTGATAATAAACCAAGTGTGGACTCCTTGAAAGCCCATGCGTCTAAACAGTTCTCAAACGAACTAAGGGTTCATGAATTTGTCCAAGAGTGTTAGACATTTCAGGTTAGGTCATGCGCTTTAACAGTGCTCATGCGTCTAAATAGTGCTCATATGCCCGAACAGTGCCAATGCATCTAAGTCCTTTGATAAAATTTGACCAAGTTTAGTTCTTGCGTCTTTGTCTCATATGCCTGAATAGGAGTAATACGCCTGTATAATGCCAATGCACCTAAACCTCATACGTCTCAACAGTGGTCATGCGTCCAAGGATTTTTCATAGTTATACAAATTCAACACTTGACAGAATTTCATTTCACTCCTTTATTCACACACTAAACACTCTGTTCATATTCTTGCGAACTGGACAATCATCATACATTCTTGTTTAGTCTAATTTACTGAGATTGTTGTTATATTAAGGCATAATCAGTTATTCTAAACAACTTGTTGAGTTTATATAAACAAATCACAGTCCATTAACATCACATTAAATCGGGCATTTGAACCCTTTTGGGAGATCAAACCCTAAGAATGTGAATATTTTGAAATTTGCTGATAAAATGTGATTAAATGGTCAAAATTGAATCTGAAATTGTTATTAGTACATAATTTCGATCACATTGACACAATCAAAACTTAATTTCATCATAAAAATTTATTAATGACTATGTGTTTATCAGTGAAAAATAATAATAATAAATTAATACTAGAAATGAATCGACAATGAGAATTTCAATTAAATTTTCACTTGTTAATAATTAAAATTCACTTAATGTTCATAAATCTAACAAGAAACAAGTTACTTAATTGATTATATCTTTCTAAAATTTGATTGTAAATAAAACAGTAAGTGTTCAACACTTATAAAATTTTTAATAAAATTGATCAAACTTTAAAAATTTAAAATCTATTAAGTAAAATTTGAAAAATTAATTAAGTATTCATAAGTATTACATTTTTTTAAATCTCACAATAATGGTTAATTTTTATTCAAAACATTTAAGAAATTAAGTGTGTAAAACACTTAAAAAATTTTCAAGAGTTATTGAATATAAAATTGATAAAATATTATGAGAGTTACATCAATGTAATCCTTTCATACTTACACTTTTTTTATTTTTGAATGAAAGATGATTGAGCTAAAGTTTGAGCCCAAGCATAATGTGGCTGCATTTCTTAATGAAGATGTTAGAGAAGTTGCTAGATATGAAGTGATGATTATATTTATTCTGAGGACAAGATACGTATATGCTATGTGTGTCCGCCTAGCCATATACACTCAATTGATAAAGATATTTTAGAGAACAGCTAAGGTTGAAAAAATGATGAAGAAAGTAAAGTTCTAAGAGGATTGTTACCGATGATATAATGATAGAAGTTTTTGAGCGGTCTATCAAAGTTGCTCTTAGACTGGGTGATGTAACACCCAGATATTTTTTTAAGACAAGAAGGAAAGAATAAAGAGAAAATAATAGAAAGAAACATAATTTAACCCAAGTTTAGGGGTTAAAAGTGTTAAAAAAGACAAAAGTTTCAAAAGTTGGTGTAAAAGTGGGCATGGCCGCCCATTTTGTCTACACACATCATTTCTATCGGGTCTTTAAAGAAAGAAAGCAGAGAAGCTCTCGGATATTCGAAGAAGAACAAGAAGAAGACCTAATTAAAGGTAAGATTTGGTGTTATTAAGATGTTCTTGACCCGCCTATGCCTCGGTTGTTTGTTTATGTGTGTTCGGTTGTTGTTTTTGGTGGGTTTCTAGGTGTTTGAACTCAATTGCAAACGGGTTTGAAGGAAGTCATACCCAAAGGCTGCTAAGGTGAGTTTTAGAACCCCGTTTTTACATATTTTAACTGATTTTGGGGTTGGAAATACATGTATGTATGTTTTTATTTAAATAGGTTTTACACCCATTTGTATGCGTATGTGAGTACACGGGTGGGTTTTGATTTGGGGTGTTATGATGATGTTATTTTCATGTGTTAGGATCTGGTATTTGAATGAAACACCAACTGATTAACGTGTTAAACCAAATCAAATAGAGCGGAATCCTATTTGATTGGCGATCCAATCAGTGAGAACGCACGTAGACACAATGATGTATTGAATCTAACGTCAAGAATCGATTAGGAATCGATCTATAGCGTTCTATGAACTTGGAGTATGAACTTAAAGGCTTCTGGATGGCTAGGGTACCTCTGGAATTGAAGTGAATTGAATGCTTCTGTTTTTCCACGAATTAGGTGGTATTTATAGGTTAGGTTTGCTCATTCGGACGATTGAATCATTAGCATGGTTCAGTCGTGCGATTGAGTCATGCGGTTGATCCATTCGCCCGACTGAGTGTTCAGTCGTGCGACTGAGCCAATCTCATGTTACAATCATATGACTGATCCAGTCTCCTGGTTCAGTCATGCGACTGAGTCATTCGCATGAAGTTGTTCATGCGTATGGTCCATTAGTATGGGCCATTCGTATGATAACATCATGTTGTTAAGTTTGAATGTATTAAATATAATAATGTTATTTATATTAAATCAATCAACCACAAAC
>BJCM01023455.1:0-16830 GCA_018326385.1 Flaveria bidentis
GACATCAATGCAGGTGTGCTAAACAAAAGCAACCTGTGTCCCCAGCTCAAGTACTTGGCACATGTCATACTAAAGTGCATAGCTTCAAGAAGGGGTGGATTTGATGACTTATCAGACAAAATCCAGAATGCCTACATGGCACTGGTGCTGAATCACCCCTTCAGCTTCTCCAACATGATATTTGCATACATGATAGAGAATCTTGAGGCCAAAGGCAAGGAAGGCTTCCGTATGTACCCAAGATTCTTACAGATGATTATAGATGAGAAGCTTCCTTCGCTACCCAAGGAGAGCCACGATGAAGTATCTCTTGAGATTTTGGATGACAAAACTCTCGGGAGAATGAAGGTCTACAGAGGAAAGCAAGTCAAACCCCATGTGAGGAGACTATTCGGGCACCTGGCCTGGGAAGATTACATGACGCCGGCAAGGCGTAAGTGGCGCCACGAGGAGAGCGACTCAGATGTAGAGCAGATTGCTCTTCCATCTGATGATGACAGTGGCGCTGGTGGAGACTCTGGCCTCGCAACTTCTAGGGCCACCACTACACATGTTATACCTCCACCACCCACTCATGGAGAAGCCACCATCGCTAGTTTCCATCAGGATTTTTGCCCTCCTGATGAGGAGGAGGAGAGTGATGAGAAGCCACTGACCAGGACGGTAGGCAGCCGGGTGGTTTCCACTGAGAGAGGTATAATGGCGGTTGGTGGATGCCAAGGGGAGTCCGGGGATGTTGCTATTGCTTCAGATCCCTCATATTCCCCGGACCCGCCCTGCAGCCAAGGGGGAGCCACAGTGCCTAAAGTAACAAGAAAGAAAAGAATGGCTCACCCCTATGGCAAGAAGGGGAAGAGACTAAAGTTCACCTTGACCTCTGCCACAGCCACAACCAGTACCTCAGCCATTACTTCCACCACCACCACCACTACTGCCACCATTCCACCTGCCACCACTACTACCACCTCACACACCACCACTACCATAGCCACTCCACCACTTACCCATATCATATCCACCATCACTACAACTTACCCATCACCACCCACACATATACCACCTCCCATATTCACCACTACCACCACCACCACCACTAGCCACCAGGCAGGACCATCATATCACCCATCTTTCTTTTCAGGATCATCTATACCTCCCAGTGGGGTAGAGGAACAGCTGTCGGCACTAAATCATATGGTGTTGAAGCTGTTGGCTGCCAATGACGAGAAGACTGCTCAGCTCCGACAACTAGTGGAGCTTATTGTTGCACAATCACAACAAATCTCTCAGCAGGCATAGTAGATTCAGGAGTAGGCTCAGCAAATGGCTGCTCAAAGTCAAGAGATTACCCAACTCAAGGAGCAGAACGTGTTATCTACAAAAAAAATCAAGGAGTTGGAGGATGCCAAAAGGACCATCATGCTCAAACTTAAGGGCACAAAGGATGAGCCTTTGAAGATTTGAGAGGGCGACGGTGATGATGGTGATGATGAAGGTGATGATACAGTGGGAGGTGATGATGAGGATGGAGGAGATGATGAAGAAGGAGGAGATCCATCTGCTTTGGGTGCCCAAGAAGCTAGTGAGAGGCGGACCAAAAAGAATCAAGATCAGGGTGCCTCGACATCAGCCTCGACAGCAGAGGAACACATGATTCAGGACAAACGTAATGCATAGATGTTAATGTAATTTAAATCATGTGTAATTGAATATTGTATTAAACTTATGTGCAGGAATGTTTATGTATATATTTAATGTTTACTATCTTGATTATTTACTGATGAATGATGTATTACCTATTTTAAATCAAGCAGATCCAAACTTTCAATAAGATGAATACGATGTTGCTCCCCTACAGCAGATCAAAACTCAGTTTACTATGATACTTGATCTGCAAGGGATTGTCAGGAGGTCAGTGAGCTATACTCCAAAGAAGGAGAAATCATTCATGACCTCACTGATGAGCAACTGGCAAAGATTTTCTGGTTAAATCCGGATGAACTAGTTAAAGATGCCCCTACCATCGATGTTGCTAGTGATGACGAGCTCAACGATGTTGATGAGATAGAGATTGAAGACGTCATAGCACAACACTATCCTGAATATATTGATCGAGAGGGAAATGTGGTTCCTGATTTTGGAGATACACTTGACAGTGAAATGTATACTAAACTGGATACGATAGAGAGGGAGACCGAGAAATCAGAAAGCCAAGCCCAAGCCTCGGATGCCGATGTTGAGACCAAAAAGGCTGAGTGGGCAGCTTGATTTGTAGATATACGTGCCCAACGCACAGCGTCAAAGCCGAGTGCCTACACCAAGCTCTACAAAGTAAAGAAGCATCTAAAGGTGTCTGGCAAGATTATAGCGTGGGATTACTTTGAGGATCTAAAGGTATATGCCGTGAAGCGGGAGAAGGGAATCGAGTACTTCAGATTTCCACATGATCTGAAGACTCTCCCTGGTTTTGAGCTCAACCAGTTGGCACGCCTGAACCTGCTGTATGCTAATCCCAGGAAGATGTCAGGCTGGTTTGAAGCTGCGTTGAAGAGAGAATACCACACTTGATGGGTTAACTTCAAGCCTCAACAACCTACGAGGTACATTCGAAGGTCAGACGTGGACCCAAGGACTGGGAAACCCAAAGTGGTGTTGAAATGGAGTCCTCCGCGTACTATGTCAAAGATCCCCATGAGGGAAATGCCACAGGACTTCACTCCCCATTTCAAGTGGTGGTATTATGACTAGAGAACAGGAGAAGCGGTCATAGTATTACAGAAAGAGCGCCAAATGGAGACCATCCGAGTATTTGACCCAATGTGGCTAACCAACCTGTCAGCTAGTGATGTTTATACTTTATACAGGTGGCCATTATTCTATGATCCACAGGATATCGTACAGGCCCTCCACTTTCAGAATGTGATAAGACTCTGCTTTGCTTTTGAGATACATGCTGGAGTCACAGTCGAGGAGAGGCATAAGTAGTTTGCGAGCTAATGAAGGATGCTAGACAATGATAGAAACTAGGTCCAAGGGGGATTTTGTAGATACATATGTACCTAGTTTACGATCTTAATGTAATATGTCTGTCATGTCCTAAATGTAAATGAAATATATGAGTTGAATGAAATCGAATATGTGATTGATGATTTTAATGTTAAATGTTTCAGTGTATGTTTGAATGTTTATTATTTATTAACGCATATTGAATTAATTATATAGGTTTGTGGTTGTTTGAATAAATCTTAGTAAAGTAATGATTCAGAAACATATTCAAACTTAGTCGTATGATGTTTTCATGAGAATGGCCCATGTTAATTGACCATACGCATGAACAACTTCATACTAATGAACCAGTCGCACGACTGAACGAGGAGATTAGATCAGTCGCACGATTATGACATGAGATTACCAGAGAACTGGGACTCGTTTGTGTCTAACTTGAGACAGAACAATATACTGGCAAAAGTAGACATAAACGACTTCATCATGAAATTAAGGGAGGAAGAACTGAGGATGAAGTACAGGTCACAGAAAGGATCCTATGAACAAAATCATTCACTTTATAACTCCTCTCCCACTCCAACCAGTTCAAGAGCTCATCTTCAAACAACGTTTGTGTCTAGTTCAGCCGCTCCTTCTCAATCCACAACTTCAGGTTCTGAAACGTCAGGGTCATCTAGTACCAAATATATTGTGCTTGAAGAAAATGCTATAAAGTTGAAGACTGATAATCTCAAAAATATTACTTTGGAGGTTACAAAGGAGCATATGGACCTTCAAGAAGCAGTCATTCATTCTTATGATGGTCTAGTTGCAGGGAAAATTGGTAATTGCCATCTGGCTAATGAAGACTACGAGCAAGTAGACAAGAATGAACTAGAGAGAATAGATATAATGTGGGGTTTGGCAAGAGCTGTCAGAAGAGCAAAGAAGTTTGTGAAAAAGACTGGACCAAACTTAATAGCCACAAATGACACTACTTTTGGTTGTTTGAATAAATCTTAGTAAAATAATGATTGAGAAACATATTCAAACTTAGTCGTATGAAGTTTTCATGCGAATGGCCCATGCTAATTGACCATACGCATGAACAACTTCATACTAATGAACCAGTCGCACGACTGAACAAGGAGATTGGATCAGTCGCACGATTATGACATGAGATTGACTCAGTCGCACGACTGAACGCTCTGTCGTGCGAATGGATCAACCGCAAGACTCAGTCGCAAAACTGAACCATGCTAATGGTTCAGTCGCACGAATGAGAAACCCTAACCTATAAATACCACTTAATTCTTGGAAAAACAGGACACTTCGAATACCTACATACTAAATCGTACCCTAGCCATCCAGAGACTTCTAAGGACCTGTTCCAAGTTCATAGATCGCACTAAATCAATTTGCAATCATTTTTAACGTTTAGATTCAATCTAAGATCGATTCTACATGCGTTCTCACTGATTGGATCGCCAGTCAAATAGGATTCCGCACTATTTGAGTTGGTACACACGTAAATCAGTTATTACTCCGTCCAGTACATGGTCCTAACAACGTACGTTCTCACTGATTGGATCCCCAATCAAATAGGATTCCGCACTATTATTTCTAACAAATGTAGTTAGTTACTAAGAAAAGAAACATAAAAAATTTGATGAGTGAGAGTGTGATGTTATCATGTGTCTTACTTAGTCATTTTTTTAAATTATCATAGGTAGATTAAAAATAAACTAAAATGATCCAGTAACTTTCTTGATGTTATCGGTTTAACTACTAGAGTTTAATATTTCTGTTTTATCACACAAAACCTTTACTTTGTGTGCACATTTAACAATATGTGAGACACATGGGGATTCTAATATAGTGCCCCTGCTTTTTTACCTACAATTAGTTAAATACAAACATGTACATTGCACATGTGATGGACGGATCATTAAACATGTCTCAAGTAATCCATCATAGACGTATGTGAAGTAGTTGGCTTAGAACTAAAATGTGATTACGGCTGCAAACCACTTTTGATTACCAGAACAAGATAACAAACTTAGTTTTTAGAATACAAACATAATATAAAAGCACTTCACAACAATAATAATGTAACACTAATTGGGCTTAGATTCATTGTCTGGTTGTGGTGGTTAGAATGTTAGAACTAAGCTTAGATTATGTTGGAACTGAATTCGGGAGTGAATTCCGATGAATTATGGTAAGTTAGTTGCCCATGCGCTGGAACAGTGGCCTAGGCCCCAACTATCCAGACGCCTAAGTGTTTTCCCTATGCCCCTAATACCTATGAGCCTCAATAGTGGCCATGCACCTAGGATAGGCTGAATTTGGCTAAATGCCCCAAACGCCTAGTTTGCCCATGCGCCCAGGCACTCATGCGCTTGCAAAGTGCCCATGTGCCTAGAACCTTGTTAACTGATTAAGTTTTGGATCATGCACCCAAATAGTGCCCATGTGCCCAAAAGTCTCCCATGCGCCTAAGTGTTCCCCATGTGCCCAAAGGGTTATGCGCCTGCATAGTACCCATGCGCCTAAGTGTTCCCCATGTGCCCAAAGGGTTATGCGCCTGCATAGTGCCCATGCGCCTAAGACTTAGAATTATTTTTTTAATTTTGGGAAAAATGTGTTGATACATATGTACCTAGTTTAGGAGCTTAATGTAAAATGTCTGTAATGTCTTACATATATGTAATGAATGAGTTGAATGAAATAAAATATGTGATTGATGCTTATAATGTTTAATGTTTCATTGTTTATGTGTAATAAAGCATATTGAACTAACTATATAGGTTTGAGGTAATTGTACATAGTTCTTAGTCAATAATGATTGAGAAACGTGTTCAAACTTGATCGTATGAAGTCTTCATGCGAATGGACCAGTCGCACGATTGAACCAGGAGACTAGATTAGTCACATGATTGAGACATAAGATTGATTCAGTCACACGACTGAACCTTCAGTCGTGCGTATGAATCAAGCGCATAATTCAGTCGCACGACTGAACCATGCTAGTGGTTCAGTCGTACGATTGAAAACCCTAACCTATAAATACCACCTAATTCGTAGAAAAACGGAACACTTAAAGACTTTTGACACATATTCATACCCTAGCCGTCTAGAGACTCCAGAGAGCCTGTTCCAACTTCATAGTTTGCAGTTGATCTTGTTCTAATCGTTCTTGACGTTTCTTTAATCGTTAGATTGATCGGAACTGCGTTCTCACTGATTGGATCGCCAATCAAATAGGATTATGTACTATTTGATCTGGTTTCATACATTATCAGTTAGTACTCCTTACGTACAGGGTCCTAACAAGTGGTATCAGAGCTTTGGCTCTTGATTTTGCACTTGATTCGATTAGTTTCGGTGTAAAAATCATGTTTTTCATCCAAAAGAGTTACCTTTTTTGAGTAAAACAGTGTTTTCGACGTCTCCAGGTCTAAAAGTTTACGATTTTCAGCATACGGCAGATTAGGGTTCTTGAAAATTTGTGTTTTTGTGTCAAAGTGTCACAAACCTTCGCTTTTGCAAAAACAACAGCCTTCAATCGCACGATTGAACTCAATCGTACACCCCATTCACACAATTGAACTCAGTCGCTTACTCATTCATACGACTGAACAGCCCCATTCGCTTGTCTCCAGTCGCACACTCCATATGTACGACTGAATCCAATCACACGATTGAATTCATTCACACCCTTCATTCACACAACTAAGTCATCCACATTGGCCATCTACATTTGTCCAATCGCACGATTGACTCATTCGCATCTGTCCATTCGGACAAGTTTTAAAGTTCAAAAGTTCAAAGTTTAAAAAGATAGAAGATCAGTACTCCATGTTTACTGCCGGAAGGGACTCTAGAATCTAGAACCTTCTGCTTCTGGAAAATGGAATTGGAAATCATAATAAACCACCTAAAGTTATCACGTTAGATGATTACCCACAGTGGAAGTAGCGATTTGTGATCTATCTTAATGGAGTTGATCCCAACCTTTGGGAATCTATTGAGACAGGTTATAGTATGTCGGTTGGTGCTGATGGTGTTAAATTAACCTTGGGTGGTATAACTAATAGCCAGAAGGCGAAGTATAATGCTAAAAAGAAGGTGTATGCCATGTTGACTCAGTCAATACCTAAGGACATATTCCATCAGTTCTCTGAGAATAAATAAGCAAAGAAGCTATGGGAAGCCTTGGAGAAACGATACGACAGGAATAGTAGTTAATGAGTGAGCTGCACACTTATGGGGTCACAACATCAATGGAAGACAAAGTGTCAAGCTTTGCCGATGGTTTGCCAGAGAAGTAGGACTCGTTTGTGTCTAACTTGAGACAGAACAATACACTGGAAAAAGTAGACATAAACGACTTCATCCTGAAATCGAGGGAGGAGGAACTGAGGATGAAGTACAGGTCACAGAAAGGATCCTATGACTAGAATCATTCACTTTATTACTCCTCTCCCACTCCAACCAGTTCAAGAGCTCCTCTTCAAACAATGTTTGTGTCTAGTTCAGCCGCTCCTTCTCAATCCACAGATTCAGGATCTGAAACGTCAATGTCATTTAGTACCCAATATATTGTGCCTGAAGCAAATGCTACAAAGTTGAAGACTGAGAATCTTGAAAATATTACTGTGGAGGTTGCAAAGGAGCATATGGACCTTCAAGCAGCAGTAATTTATTCTTATGATGGTCTAGTTGCAGGGAAAATTGGTAATTGCCATCTGGCCAATGAAGACTACTAGTAGGTGGACGATAATGAACTAGAGAGAATGGATATAATGTGGGCTTTGGCAAGAGCTGTCAGAAGAGCAAAGAAGTTTGTGAAAAAGAATGGACAGAACTTAGTAGCCATAAATGACACTACTTTTGGTTGTTTGAATAAATCTTAGTAAAGTAATGATTGAGAAACATATTCAAACTTAGTCGTATGAAGTTTTCATGCTAATGACCCATGCTAATTGACCATACGCAAGAACTACTTCATACTAATGAACCAGTCGCACGACTGAACCAGAAGATTGGATAAGTCGCACGATTATGACATAAGATTAACTCAGTCGCACGACTGAACACTCAGTCGTGCGAATGGATCAACCGCATGACTCAGTCGCATGACTGAACCATGCTAATGGTTCAGTCGCACGAATGAGAAACCCTAACCTATAAATACTACTTAATTCATGGAAAAACAGGACACTTCGAATACGTGCGTACTAAATCGTACCCTAGCCGTCCAGAGACTTCTAAGAACCTATTCCAAGTTCATAGATCACACTAAATCGATTTGCAATCATTCATAAAGTTTAGATTCAATCTAAGATCGATTCTACGTGCGTTCTCACTGATTGGATCACCAATCAAATAGGATTCCACTCTATTTGAGTTGGTACAAACATAAATCAGTTAGTCCTCCGTCCAGTACACGGTCCTAACAACGTGCATTCTCACCGATTGGATCCCTAATCAAATAGGATTCCGCACTATTTGATCTGGTATACACGTAAATCAGTTAGTACCCCGTCTGTACACAGTCCTAACAAATGTAGTTAGTTATTAAGAAAAGAAACATAAAAAATTTGATGAGTGAGAGTGTGATGTTATCATGTGTCTTACTTAGTCATTTTCTTAAATTATCATAGGTAGATTAAAAATTAACTAAAATGATCCAGTAACTTTCTTGATGTTATCTGTTTAACTACTAGAGTTTAATATTTCTGTTTTATCACACCAAAACTTTACTTTGTGTGCACATTTAACGATATGTGTGACACATGGTGATTCTAATATTGTGCCCCTCCTTTTTTACCCGCAATTAGTTAAATACAAACACCTGCATTGCACATGTGAAGGACGGATCATTAAACATGTCTTAGGTAATCCATCATAGACGTATGTGAAGCAGTTGGCATAGAACTAAAATGTGATTACGGATACAAACCATTTCTGATTGCCAGACCAAGATAACAAACTTAGTTTTTCAAATACTATATAAAAGCACTTCACAACAATAATAATGTAACACTTACTGGGCTATGATTCATTATTTGGTTGTGGTGGTTAGAATGTTAGAACTAACCTTAGATTATGTTGGAACTGAATTCGGGTGTGAATTCCGATGAATTATGGTAAGTTAGTTGCCCATGCGCCGGAATAGTGGCCCAGGCGCCCAACTATCCAGACGCCTAAGTGTTTTCCCCATGCCCCTAAAACCCATGAGCCTCAATAGTGGCCATGCACCTAGGATAGGCTGAATTTGCCTAAATGCCCCAAACGCCTAGATTGCCCATGTGCCCAGGCACTCATGCGCCTGCAAAGTGCCCATGTGCCTAGAACCTTGCTATAATGATTATGTGTTGGATCATGCGCCCAAATAGTACCCATGTGCCCAGAAGTCTCCCATGCGCCTAAGTCTTCCCCATGTGCCCAAAGGGTTATGCGACTACATAGTGCCCATGCACCTAAGACTTAGAATTATTTTTTTTAATTTTGGGAAAAATGTGTTGATACATATGTACCTTGTTTCGGAGCTTAATGTATAATGTCTGTCATGTCTTACATATACAAAATGAATGAGTTGAATGAAATAAAATATGTGATTGATGCTTATAATGTTTAATGTTTCATTGTTTATTGTGTAATAAAGCATATTGAACTAAGTATATAGGTTTAAGGTAATTGTACATAGTTCTTAGTCAATAATGATTGAGAAACGTGTTCAAACTTGATCGAATGAAGTCTTCATGCGAATGGACCATGCTAATGAACCAGTCGTACGACTAAACCAGGAGACTAGATCAGTCGCATGATTGAGACATAAGATTGACTCAGTCGCACGACTGAACCTTCAATCGTGCGTATGAATCAATCGCATGATTTAGTCGCACGACTGAACCATGCTAGTGGTTCAGTCATACGATTGAAAACCCTAACCTATAAATACCACCTAATTCGTAGAAAACGGAACACTTAAAGACTTTTGACACATATTCGTACCCTAGTCGTCCAGAGACTCCAGAGTGCCTGTTCCAACTTCATAGTTTGCAGTTGATCTTGTTCTAATCGTTCTTGACGTTTCTTTAATCGTTAAATTGATCGGAGCTGCGTTCTCACTGATTGGATCGCCAATCAAATAGGATTCTGCACTATTTGATCTGGTTTCATGCATTATCAGTTAGTACTCCTTACGTACACGGTCCTAACAAGTGGTATCAGAGCTTTGGCTCTTGATTTGGCATGTGATTCGATTAGTTTTGGTTTAAAAATCACATTTTTCATCCAAAAGAGTTACCTTTTTTGAGTAAAATAGTGTTTTCGACGTCTCCAGGTCTAAAAGTTTACATTTTTTGGCATACGACAGATTAGGGTTCTTGAAAATTCGTGTTTTTTTGTCAAAGTGTCACAAACCTTCGTTTTTGCAAAAACAACAACCTTCAATCGCACAATTGTCTCAATCGCACGACTGAACTCTATCGCACACCCCATTCACACAATTGAACTCAGTCGCTTACTCATTCATACGACTGAACAACCCTATTCGCTTGTCTCCAATCGCGTCATTCGCACCCTTCATTCACACGACTGAGTCATCCACATTGGCCATCTACATCTGTCCAATTGCACGATTGACTCATTCGCATCTGTCCATTCGCACAATTTTAAAGTTCAAAAGTTCAAAAGTTCAAAGTTTAAAGAGATGGAAGATCAGTACTCTGCGTTTACTACCGGAAGGGACTCTAGAATCCAAAACCTTCTGCTTCTGGAAAATGAAATTGGGAATCACAATAAACCACCTAAAGTTATCATGTTAGATGATTACCCACAGTGGAAGCAGCGATTCATGTTCTATCTTAATGGAGTTGATCCCAACCTTTGGGAATGTATTGAGACAGGTTATAGTATGCCGGTTGGTGCTGATGGTCTTAAATTAACCTTGGGTGGTATAACTGATATCCAAAAGGCGAAGTATAATGCTTAAAAGAAGGTGTATGCCCTGTTGACTCCGTCAATACCTAAGGACATATTCCATCAGTTCTCTAAGAATAAACAAGTAAAGAAGTTATGGGAAGCCTTAGAGAAATGATACGATGGGAATTAAGGGAGGAGGAACTGAGGATGAAGTATAGGTCATAGAAAGGATCCTATGACCATAATCATTCACTTTATAACTCCTCTCCCACTCCAACCAGTTCAAGAGCTCCTCTTCAAACAATGTTTGTGTCTAGTTCAGACGCTCCTTCTCAATCCACAGCTTCAGGATCTGAAATGTCAGGGTCATCTAGTACCCAATATATTGTGCCTGAAGCAAATGCTACAAAGTTGAAGACTGAGAATCTCAAAAATATTACTGTGGAGGTTGCAAATGAGCATATGGACCTTTAAGCAACAGTCATTCATTCTTATGATGGTCTAGTTGCAAGGGAAATTGGTAATTTCCATCTTGCCGATGAAGACTACGAGCAGGTGGACGAGAATGAACCAGAGAGAATGGATATAATGTGGGTTGTAGCAAGAGCTGTCAGAAGAGCAAAGAAGTTTGTGAAAAAGACTGGATAGAACTTAGTAGCCACAAAAAACACTACTTTTGGTTTCGACAAAACCAAAGTTACCTACTTTAGCTATGGAGAAAAGGGGCATTTCAAACATGAATGTGTAAAGCCTAAGAAGACAGGTAACGGGAATCCAATCTCATCTTTCAATCGTCAAGACAATTCCACGAGTGGAGCTACCTCATCAAGTAAAAAGACAAAGGCCTTGACTGCTCAAGGCGATTAAGGACATGATTGGATCTTCAGTTTTGTGTTTCCAAGTGAATCGAACATCGCCAATGTCGTGGTTTTGGATGATGACTCTGCAAGTGAAGGTGAAATCACAGTTGAACTAGTGATGTCGAATAATGAAGATACTGCGAATGTGGTCAATCACCTGATTGAAGAAGATCTAAGAATGACATGTTTGGAATCTCCAGCATTCGAAGAGTCTAACTCTACGTTGATGGTTGATTCAACTGAGTCTTCACAGGTAACTACAAAAGACCAACTCTTTGAAAATCATGCTTGTAATGAATGTAACAAATTTAGAGAAAGCATAGAATTAAAATTTGCTAGGTTATTAGACCACAATGATAGCTTAGTAAATGACTTACAACTGTGCACAGAAGCTAATCGGATTTTAAAACAAAATAAGCACAATTATAAAGAGAAAATCGAGCTGTTGAAAAATAAACAACTAAGGGAAACTGAGGTTGTTGTTTTTAAACAAGCCAATGATATAAAGTTCTATTTAAACTCCCTGCAAGAAAGTAAGAAAGAAAAAGCAGTTTTGGAAGTCAAAGTCAATTCATTAAAATAAAAACTGCACAGTTGGACTAGTTTTTCTCACATAGTTCAACACTTAGTGAAGGAACGAAATAACGGGGAGGGGTTGGGTTACAAAGTGCTTCCACCACCACATGAGATCATGTTAAATGCTAAATGTAGACTAGTAAATAACAATCCATTTAAGGATCATGTAGTGTCCAATCCTCTAGTTAGTGATCCGAATTCCACGGGTAAACTGGTGGTTTCTGTCACTAAACAGAAGGAGGATACTTTGAATCTAAAGGTAAGATTCCTATTGTGAATTTGGATGAACAATTTGAAAAGGTTAATGTAAAATCAGGTTCAAACATGTCTATTTCTGAACCCAAAACGACCAAACTAGTTAACCATCCACGTGATCCACATCATAGTCAAAAAAACAAAAGGGTAAAGATGTTAAAAACATTCAAACAATGAATTTTTTTAAAGAAACAAAAACATCTAAACAAGAAGTGTCCAAACCCAACCATACATGTATCACACACTTCCCCACATAAATAATTTTCCTAACATATAGAAGGTAGATCCTGCTAAAATTGTGGAAAGAGAGGACACATCACTTCTAATTGTCCTTATTATCAAACACCAAGGAAAAAATTGAAATTTATGATACTAAACCAATGTCTTTGAAAAGGAGCTCTAATACTCCACCAAAAAGAAGTAATGAACCTAAAGTTCAAACCGTAAGCCAGTCGTCTATTTATCACAAACAGGCCTTACACAAAACTGGCTTATGGAAAGAAAAGTCAAGTCTAGTGTCTAATACTAAGAACATTAAGAAAAATGATATGCCCTCACCCTTAAATGGACAGTGGGTTGAGTTCATGATGTGTGATTCCACTGGGTCACCCAAGCAAGTTAAGGCTTGGGTCCCAAACCTAAACTAATAATTTCCTCTGAATGTGCAGGTGTCCGTTACAGTGCTATCACAAACACCTGGATTGTTGATAGTGGGGCATCTAGGCACATGACCGGGAACTTGTCTTTCCTTTCAAATGTCAAACAAATTAAAGGGGAACATGTCTTATTTGCAGTAAATAAAAAAGGATACATCACTGCTCAAGGCGAAGTAGGAAACCAGAAAGTCAAGTTTGATAAGGTCAACTACGTTCAGCAATTACAAAATAACTTGCTTTTTGTATCCCAGATTTGTGACAAAGGATTTAAGGTTGTTTTTGACAACAAGAAGTGCTATGTGTTGAAAAAGGATTACATTATCCCGGAGGACCAAATCCTAATGTCAGCTTCAAGATATAACGATTTATATGACTTGGATCTATCAAAGGTCTGCACAACCGATCATCAAGTTCAATGCGTCTTGTCAAAGGCAACTGAGAGGGACTCGATCTCCTGGCATAGAGAATGGGACACATAAATCCACGGAAGATGAATCATCTAATTCAGAATGATTTAGTAAATGGAGTTAATGTTAAGAATTTTCAACTTCTGGATTTTTGTGTAGCTTCTAAGAAAGGTAAACAAACCAAGAAGCCTCACAAGGAAAAGAAAGTAAATTCTATTAAATTGCCTCTCAAACGTCTACATATGGATCTGTTTGGTCCTGTGAGCACCAAGAGCATCGCTGGTGATCTGTACTGTTATTTAGTCACTAATGACTACTCCAGATTCTCTTGGGTAATGTTTCTGAAATTAAAATCAGAGACATTTGAATCGTTCAAACAGCTGGTGACCATATTGGAATCACTCTACAAGTTAAAAGTGTGACAATTTCGCTCAGATAATGGCACGGAATTCAAAAACCAGTGGATGGAGGCATTCTGCAAAGAAAAAGGAATTGTATATCAGTTCACATCTGCCTACACTCCACAAATGAACGGAGTTGCTGAACGGAAGAATAGGAGCTTGATAGAGACAACATAAACGATGCTAGCAAACTTGAAACTACCCATCCAATTTTAGAATGAGGAAGTTGCCAATGCTTGTTACACCCTAAATCAAGTCTTAGTGGTCAAACGTCATGGTAAAATGTGTTACGAGTTGCTCTAGCGACGCAAACCTAATCTAGAGTACCTCGAACCGCTTGGCGCACCATGTACGCTGGTGAAGAAAACTCAGTCCGGGAAGTTCAGTGAAAAGGTTGAAGAAGGAATTTTTCTAGGATACAACATACCGAATAAGAGAGTTTACAACAACTTAATGGGTCGAGTAGAAGTGTGGTGCAACGTTGACGTTCAGAGATACACCACCCCCTTGCTGGAAAAGGACCCACATTCTTCTTTGATTATGATGGATTCTTTAAGTCCTTCAACATCCTTCTCTCCCCTCCTGATGATGATTTAACGACCAAAATGATGTGCGATGTCTTAATCACACCGTCACTAGATTCGACAACATCAGGTTCAAAAGGTGAGTTTTCTAGTCATTCAGGGCGCGCATTGGAGGTAAGTGACTCTTCCTCTGATGATGAAGAAGTGGAGAATGTTCAGGTGGAACAGGAGGAACATGTTCCTGCTACTGAACGTACACAAGCATCAGATGTTGATGCCTCTAACACTTCGGAACCTCACACTCCAACGGCTACAGATACTGAACCAGGAATTCAAAATCAGGATGAGGAAGTAGTCATTCCCACCACTCCCGGATCTCGACTTAATGTATATCATCCACTAGACAATGTCATAGGGGATGTCCAATCGGGAGTACAGACAAGAAATCAGCTATACTCAGCTGATTATGCCTCGGTCATGGAAAAAGGCTATCTTCACGATGGTGCTTATCGATGTTTTATGTCTCAATTTGAGCCATAATATGTAAGTGAAGACTTAAACGATGAGGCATGGGTGAGTGCCATGCAAGAAAAACTCCTACAATTCAAGAAGTTAGGAGTATGCACACCGGTAGATAGACCAAAAGGTGCTAAGGTCATTGGAACTAAATGGGTCTTGAAATGCTATAAAGATGACCAATGGGTCATAATCATAAACAAAGATTGACTTGTAGTTCAAGGATTTTGACAAGTTGAAGGCATTGATTACAATGAAGTGTTTGCACCTGTGTCGAGAATGGAAGCAGTCCGTATCTTCCTAGCCTATGCATCTTATATGAAGATTAAAGTTTATCAACTAGATGTGAAGAGTGCATTCCTTCATGGTGAAATCCGGGATACAGTGTATTCCAGTCAACCCAAAGGATTTGAGGATCTGTATCATGGGGACAAAGTTTACAAGCTGGATAAGGCTCTCTACAGGCTCCACCAAGCCCCAAGAGCATGGTAGAGAAGCTCTCGACTCATCATGTGAAATATGATTTTCGCAGAGGAGTGATTGATTGTACACTGTTCATCAAAGAAAAGGATGGTGACTTACTACTAGTACAGATTTATGTTGATGACATAATCTTCGGTTCCAAAAACAAAGAATTATGTAAAGAATTTGAAGCAGTAATGAAAACTGAATTTGAGATGAGTGCCATGGGAGAGATGAAGTTCTTTCTTGGGTTACACGTGGATCATACACCAAAGGGAATATTTCTACATTAGACCAAGTATGTAGGCAATATTCTCAGTCGGTTTGATATGGAGAATGCTTCGACAACTAGGACTCCACTTGCTACAAACCACGACGTGGCACCCGACGAAAATGGTGATATGGTGGATGCCACCATGTATCGAGGAATGATCGGATCCCTCATCTACCTCACAGCCTCACGACCTGATATCATGTACGCGACGTGTCTCTTCTCCAGATATCAAGCGAAACCGAAAGTCAACCATCTCATAGGAGTTAAACGGATTTTCCGTTATCTGAAGGGAACTCCAACACTCGGGTTGTGGTATACTCATGACGATGACTTTGAGCTTACATCGTATAGTGACTCGTATTAAGGCGGGTGCAAAATGAACTACAAGTCAACATCTGCAGGATGTCAATTTTTTGGGAGAATATTAGTCACCTGGCAGTGTAAGAAGCAGACATCGGTTGCTATGTCAACTTGTGAAGCTGAATATGTTGTTGCTGCAAGTTGTTGTTCGTAGATCATTTGGATTCAACAGCAAATGCGGGACTACGGTTTGAAATTCTCTAACACTCCTATTTATGTTGATAATTCTGCTGCTATAGCCATAACAAAAAATCCAGTCCAACATCCTAAAACTAAACACATCGACATTAAGTATCACTTTATACGTGATTGTTTTGTAAAGCATTTAATCGATGTCATTAAAATAAATATAGATTTTCAACGCGCCGACCTCTACACAAAAGCATTTGATAAACATAGATTTTTATATCTATTAGAGGTTAATGGCATGAAAAATATAGGTGATGTGCTCACAGAGGATGAAAATGCTTAGTCCGACAACTTTTTATTTTTATTTTCTTTTATTTTTCTTCTTTTATTTTCCTGTTTCCATAAAATCCAAAAACTCAAAAAATATTTTTGGTTTTAGAATTTTAGGGGGAGAATAGGTTAGATTAGTATTAAATTAGTCGTTTGTTTTATT
>BJCM01023456.1:0-10820 GCA_018326385.1 Flaveria bidentis
TCTACAAACGAGTGGGTAGCAAACTTCACCTTCTGGTCCTCCCGGCACTCGCTGATATCAAGAACAACCTCCATTTCCCTCACCCACCGGTGAGCGGCAGCAGCAGTGCCATTACCATCGAAGGTAGGGGGCTTGCATCTCATAAATGCCCCATAGTTACAGCTTCGAGCCGCCTCCGGCGCAGGCTCTTCTTCCTCCTCTTCTTCTCCATTGTCAGACAAAACCGTCTCAGTCTCAGGCCGTCTTCTTTCGCCCGTAGGTCTTCTTCTTTCTTTCCTCTCCCCTTTCCGTACCGCCTTGATAACTTCGGTCACTACAGACGTCAAGATCGTCTGCATGACCTGATGGACTTCTTCAACCACTGCCTCTTTCACCGAGGCCCTTAGGTTTGCACTCTCATCACCGCCCTCCGGATGAGGGGTCTCGGGTTCCTCATGAACCACCTTCTCCGCTTTAGGTCTTCCTCTTGTGGCCCGTGGTCTAACACCACGTCCACCACCACCTCCACCACGTGAAGCTTTAGAAGATCTACCACCAGCCATCTTCTAACACACACTGAAAGATTCAAGCACCAACACGGTCATTCAAGGAAACAACTCAATTTATGTCAAGTATAGTAAGTCCCTAATTACAGTGGCCAGTTGTGATTAGCCACTTACTTTACTCTTCATACCCCAAGCATTATCTGTCCTGACTACATCAGTATCTAAATCTACCAGCAACACATAAACCATGTAACATGCGCACATAATACCGGTTAACATTAAAGAAAATACCTGATGGCACGCAGCTACTCAGATTGGCATCCCTTCCCTTTCCGTCCCATTCTCAGTTTAAGTTAAGGTTTATTTTGAAAATTTACCCATCTCACTTAAACTTAGGCTCTGATACCAACTTGTAAGGCCCCGTTCCCGGGATGCTTACAGCTGGTAAATCATTGCACATAAAACATATAAATTACATTTAATCATTCATAAAACATTGCAGCGAAAACATAAAAAATAACCTTTTCATATCATTACAAATGCTTTTGCAAGTTAATACAAGTGCTCATTTCAAAATATCATTTGTTCGCATTACAATGCAAAAACATTAAACAAAGAATGCCATCCAAAAGAGCTGAGTAGTCGCCTCGTGCCCTCCTTAGCAACATACCTGCCAACTGGAAACACATCAAAGTCAGCGTTGCTGAGTGAGTTCTAGTTTTATAAAATAAAAAATACTTTTCTTTCGTTAAAACCATTCTTTCCTTTCATGCGATCACACAATATACGTACACATAGATAATAGTTATTATTATCTTCATCATTCGTTAACTTCCATTCATTCATTATTACATATTTTCCTTTCGTCAACACCATGAACTTTACCCTTCATGATCATGATACTAGGCCTAAGCCTATCATAGACCTTCATTCATGGTGCACAGCACCTCTGGCCACAGTACCTAAGGTAAAGTTTAGGATCATTACATCTGTTATTTCATCACGTTCTGGATCAGCGTCAACAGCTATGCCCCAAACTATACGGCTACTGGGCCGAAGTTCATAAACGACTTCCACACGGCACATCGCCTGGCACTAGCACCGGGGTAAGCGACAAAGATCCCAACTGTATTCTTCACCGCCAATATCATGGGTAACACGGGTAACCGCTATCAACCACTGCATACTACACCCCCGACGTTATGCGTAACTCAGGTAACCATCATATTCTACACCCCAACGTTATGGGTAACTATGACATACTACACTCCCAACGATATGCATAACTCGGGTAACTGATACATACTACACCCCCAACATTATGCATAGCGCGGGTAACAACTATACACCATGTACCATACCGATGATCAGTCACAAAGACTGGAACCCCTGTGTGCACCCTTAAGGGCTAGCTGAACCATACGAGGTTAAGCTTACGACATTTTAGATCCAGGCACTTCTATTCATTTCACTTGCAAGCCTTTCACATTTCATTCGTTCATTAATGCATGCATTCATTCATGTTCCTCTTTTCATTATCTTCCACTTTACGTTACATAATACTTTCATTACATTCATTAACGTTCGACGCAAAGCCACAGAAAGATAAGCATAGATAACAGGAATATAAACATAAACATACACACATCACCGCACAAGGCATCATCAAGCATACATACCATCATACATACACATCAATCATACATCACACACGTGCCCAACATAACGTCTATGACCTCGAGAGTCAACTTACACAAGCCTTCGAGAACCTCCCGAGTCAAAACCCACAACTGCACTTTCCCTCAAAAGTCATAAAATAAACCATTGTTCTTTCGGGCATATGATCCCTACTTGGGCGTATGGACACCCTCCAGTCGCATGGCCTTCCAGGCAACTGAGCACTTAGGCGAATGGACATCAGGCGAACGGACCCTATGCGAATGGACTCTCAGTCGCATGATCTTCATGCGTATGGGCTTCAGTTGCATACCCTTCGTACGAATGGACCCCATTCGCATGGCCTCCAGGCGATGGATCTCAGTCGCATAACCTTCAATCGCATGCCTTACAGGCACATGAACTTCAGTCGCATGACTATCATGCGTATGGACCTCAGTCGCATGGCAATCGTACGCATGGACTTCAGTCGCAAGCCAATCGGCCATGTGGCCTCCACTCGCACTCCAGTCGGTCGTCTAGCCCTAGCTGATGCAGAATGCAGTTCCAGCCGAACGCAAACTGCCCCTTTCGACCTCCAAACCCTTCAAAACTCAATTTTAGCCCAAATAAACCATCCTAAACCTTAGAAACACCTACCACAACATCAATCAAGCGTACACAAGCCTGAACTCCAACCCCACACGCATCAAACACATACGCATACGCATAAAAACGGGTCAACACCCAACTTTTCAGAAACGGGTTTTAGACGTGTTCCAGCCCCTAAAATCAGTTGAAAACATGTAAAAGAGGGGTCCTAGAACTCACACAAACGATCCCGTCGAGTAGAGCTTCGATTTGACCCGCTACTCTTCAATTTCCACGCTCGAATCCACCCGAACAAAGCTTTTCTCCTCTTTTCTCCTTCTCTTCTCTTCTTTGGCTGAGTTTGCAGGAATGGGGAGGGTGTGGGCTGCCCTCCCTCCTTTTATACTCCCACTCATCGAAGTTTCTTCCCGTTTTGGCAAGTTTGGTCCCTCGACTTTGGACTTTATTTCTTTTCTTCTTTCGTCGGCTTCAAAGAAAATTTCCGGGTGTTACATCCTAGCTCCGCCACTGCATGTACGGTAAAAAAGTTACGTTACCCCTGAACTTGTATTTTAGATCCGCCATTGGTGAGAATTATTGGCATTATTGGTACATGATTAGTGTGGGTTGTGTTAACTAAATTCGCATATGTATGAGGTTGACTCATAGGTTGATATATGGGTGTGTGTATCAATAAATATATATTAATAATTTATATGAGTTAGGTGGCCATTAACATATATCTATACTACTATATAATACATATCTTTGGATAGAGATGTAATTTTGCCAAAAATACAAGTTTTAAAGCAACATGTATAAATGAGTGCATCACATTTAAAAGGGGTAAAATAAGGATTTGATTAAAATTTTAAGACACTTTAGGGGTAATATGGTAAATTTATCCATTAAATTTTATAAAACTTGACATTTTTGTCTTTGTCTCTTTCATGTATTTAATAAATATTATTAATATAGTATTTAATAATATGATATTATTTAATTCACTTCATTAAATTTTATTTTTTTATGATACTATAAATTAACATTTAAATTTATATTTACTAATTATATTTTTATAACTAAATAATATTTAATTAAGTATATTATTTTATTTAAATATTTAAGTATATAACTTATATAATCTTCATATTTATAATATATATATATATATATGGATATCACGATTCCTTTTTGTAGGTACTGGGTTGCTTGATGAGGTTCCGATCCAAAATAAATGAAAAAACCGACAAGTATAATTCTTTATTCTAATATTTATTTGGCATATTGATTATTGTCAAAATCAAAGACATTGTTAAAGTTGGTCGATAGAGGCGTAATGAATTGTAGTATATGGATATCACGATTCCTTCGAATGATCTAATCTATATTTTATTTAGTTGTTATTTAAAATAAGGATTTCTATATTGAATTGGGATAAATATTGAACTCGGATATAACAAATCCAAAAAATTAGTTATTAGATAAATGTTTTGTCAAAGAAAAGATTAAATAGTGAAGTTTTCTAAACAATGAATCAGTCTTATCTCTAATAGATTAAATGTTTCTATTAGATTGAGGTTTAGTAGGTTTAAATGGTGATATCTACTTAAAATGTAGTTGCTTCTTCAATAGGCATGAATGATAAAACTCATTAAATTTTATTATTTGATTGAACAGAATAGTTAGTGAATAAATGTTTCCATGATTCTCCCCATAGATCGACTACTCATATGCAATCTATCCTTCAACTAAAAAAGTTTCAAGTTGAGGAGTTTGATTGGTTACAAAAAGTCAGTAATGGTTAGTCAATTTTTAAATGCACATACGGGTGCTTATAAAAAATATAAAACATGAGACTTCTTCAGACTAGAAGAATGTGATATAAAAATATAAGGTTCTTAAAAGGTACTGGGTTGCTTGATGGATGAAGGGAGGTTCTTAATTCTTCATTGATGAATGCTTGGAGTTATTAATCGTGTATTCATATGAGTTCTCATTGAAGGGGTACTTGGTTTTTTATTACATATTATCAGGAATCATAGAATTTAAACTACGTCAAATCGATCATTTGATTAGGTAGTTGTATGTTTGGCTATATTTGAATGATTTTTCTTATTCAAATGAATCACCAGCAGCTCACAACAGGACTTTAGTCTCTTTTGAGCCATCCTCTTTACCACTAATTTGTTTGTGTTTTATTTTTATGTTACTATAATTAGGATTATGTTATTTGTAAAAATTAGTAACGTAAACCAGTATCGTGTTGTAAATTATTACTGCCGCCGCATTGCGCGGGTCTTCTATTAGTATACGTAAATGTGTGTGTTCATGCATGTAGACTGCAAAAGTAAGTGTGGGTTTGATAGAGAAATTTAATAATAATGCAATCTAAATAAATAAGTAAATACTAATCAATGAAAATGGGTTGTTTATTTAAAATGCATGGGCTATGTAATAAGTATATTTTTTGGTGAGGAGAGGAGTCGAGAACATGAAACTGTACAGTTTTTATGTCATAGTTCATAATTAATATTAATTATATATTAATAGAAATTCAGGTTATTCGGAAACCTAATCTTTTGTGTCTGCATTACTTCGTTGTTGTGCTTTTAAGGTGAGTTCTTAGCCTCGCTTTACCTATTTTTTTGGGGTGAAAGAAACGTGTGTTCTAAACGTATTTTCATTTGATCAGTATTATTGTAGGTGGTGTTTGAATTTTTTGGAAAAACCTCTTCCCCACCTCTTCATCTGCGCTCACGTAGACGCGAGAAGAGGTTTTGAGTGTGCAGACTGTTTGTTTTTTGGAAAACGTTTCATTAAAAAACGTCTTCCTGACGTCTGCATGGAGAAGATGTGGTGTTACCACTTCTCAGGTCTTCTCAACCTCTTCTCTTCGTTACCCCCAACCCAGACTTTTCTTCTCATTGTTCAACCCTACAACACATCACCCCTCTCCTCTCCTCTCTTCATTGAAGCCCTTCTCCGGCCGCCTCCTCCGCTCACGCTGCCGTCTCATGCCGCCGATCATGTTGCCGCTCTCTTCTGCTCACGTCGCCTGCTCACGCTCACGCTCACTGCTCTCTTCTACTCCGCCTTCGGCTGAGCGACCGTCGCCGCCCTCCAGGGCACCCTGCGGCCACCTCTCTTCTGCGTCGCCGCCGCCCAGAGAAGGATTATCGTAGGGCTGTGGAGATTAGGTGGAAGGGGCCCAATATCACCTTGAGTTATTTTAGGAGAACAGTGAAGAGGAATTTCACAAAGGATGTGAAAATTGTTGAGTCAAACAGTGTCGTTAAGTGGGATGAAGAATTTCAAACAGTTTGTTCCCTTTCTTGTTCTAAAGACAATGTTATATATTATATTGAATTGCAGATTGATTATATATTGAGATCAGGTGGAAGGGCCCATGATCATTTTTGTTTTGTAGGTTGATTATGATTTATATATTATATTGAATCGCAATAATAATACTTGAATTGTTAGTTATGACTTTTATTTATATATTAATGTCAAAGTTATTTTTAAAGTTTAAAAAATAGGTTTAGTTTAATTACATAATATTTCAACATTCTGCAGATGTTAAAAAAACAAACAGTTCTTTCTTGCAGACTGCAAACATTTGGTCCACCTATTCTACTGTAGATGTCTGCAGATATGGTCCGCAGACTGTAGACGTTTTCCTGCAGATAAAACAAACAGCACCGTAATATCACTTGTTTACTAGTGTGACACCATGCTTAAGTCCTCACTTTCGAACCGTTAATGTATGGATTATAGTGAGGTAATTCTGAGTAGATCTACTATGTTTGACAAACCCCACCCGGGCTAGTCGCGCTAGCACAACGTTCGTCAAATGGGTGTTTAATTGACCTAATTTCTATGGCTGTGACCGGTGTTCACAACCGAGACATTTTTTTTACGTTGTCAGCATCGGTTTTGAACTTCATACACTTAGTAACTTGTTTAGTAGACTAGCTATCTACTGATATTACTTTATTTACTGTATCGGTTTACTATTATGTTCTGTTTATCAAAACCTATGAACTCAAAAATCTTGTGTTGACACTTTAGCATGTTTTTTTTCTGGTTTTTAAGGTGCGCACAAATAGGAACATCTCACGCTGCATTCATCATCGTAGAGTCTAATGAACGATTTACATTTTCTACAAACTATATTTATTTGGTTTGCGTGTGTTTGCGCTGTTTGAATTATGAATTTATACGCTTCCGCATTACTTTTTATGTTTTCGTATCAAATTTTGATTTTGAGAAACTTTATTGTTAATTAGACATTATGTTTTGTAACTGTTGCATCGTTGGTGTAACTAATGACTAAGATTCTGGTATGCCATGCGCCTAACGGTATTACCCCATTTGTGGAAATTGAGGGTGTGACATGGGTGGTCGTGACAGTGATGCAAGGGTGATGTCGGAGGTGTTGTTGCTGAATTTAGTGCGGTGGTTTAAAGGGCGACGGTGGTGGTGGCTTTGTGGTGGTGGTGGCTTTGTGGTGGTTGGTGGCTGATCTAGGGTTTTTTGGAGAGATTGAGAGAGAGAGAGAGAGAGAGAGAGAGTGTGTGTGTATTTGTCTTTATGTGTGTAAGATACATACACACATATATACATATATGTGTGTGTTAATAGTAAAGTTTTAATAAGAAATATTATCAGCTCCTAGTAACAAAAAGTCTAAAATGCCTTTATAACTAAGAGACTAGTTTAACAGTATTAGTAAGCTAAAGTAAATAGGACGGATTGGTCAAGAAGCTTAAATGCCTTTATAACTAAGAGAATAGTTTAACGCTATTAGAACATTTACAACACATTACTCATATTTATCCATATAATTACACTAAAAATCACTACGTTTTCTCTTTCTTTCTTAACTATCATTACTTTTTATATATCTTCACTCACAACCACTTAAAATATATTAAAACCATTATATGGTTTTAAACAGTGATTCCCCAAAATACAAATTGAACAGTAAATTTACCATATCCTTCACTCACAACCACTTATAACCATACCATATAATATAGGAAATATACTCACAGAAATATAAGAAATGGCTGTGAATGCTCTTAGTAAGCTAGAGTAAATAGGACGAATTGGTCAAGAAGCTTGAAATGGATGTTTGAGACACAAGCCGGTTTGTATTGAAAGTTGAAATGTGGTAAAGTTGATGCACAAAACCCATTAAATCTTGTAATTTGCATATAAATTTATCAAAAGATGCATGAATGTCATTATGCTCTTATTTATAGGATTTTAGGTCACACTTATATCAACCTAGGATATCAAATTCACACAAGATTTGTATACTCGTTAATACGATGTAATATCCATACACAAATGACCATCCTTGACAAGGAAAGTTAATGCTTGTAGTTTGACCTTCCAAGGTAACTAACTATACATAACGGTTTTAGTTATATTGCATATTTATTTAGTATAGTACGATTTGATATAATATATGTCAGGTCACAAATCATCTTCATAACCTTTTTGCTTTTCCTGATCGCTCTCTCAAAATCTTCACCCCCATGTACCTATATTGCAACATATCAAACACGTTAATTTCACACAGATTAATAAAATTATTAATTGATAAAAAGTAACGTGTGTCAATTTCACACAAAATAATAAAATGATAAAAGTAACACGTTATTAAGTTGGGCGAACACCTTCCCATCATCATAACCGTGGCTTGTGGATTGGTGCCTGGTGATTGGTCAAAAGTCGAGCCGTCTATAACCCGAAGCCCATGGACACCCGTAACCTCATAATCACTGTTCACCACTCGACCCACGTGGCACCCACCATGATAGTGCCAGATAGTGATCACCGTATCTCTACAAAACTGCTCGAGTGACACTGTATCATTTGTGTGTCTAGGTATTAAATTAACATTGGCGGTAACACTCATGTTAAGGAGCTTATCAACGGTTTTGTTGTCACATTGAGTGAAACTTAGGAACGATTTAGACCTAACAAGTTTCTCAACAATTCGGATCCCGTTAACACACGCCTTTAAATCTTTAGCATGACTGAAATAGTTAAATGTGACGGAAGGGTTGTCGTCGGCATTGGTGTTGATCAATTTGAGCTCCCCTTTTGAATTCGGTTTAGCTATCTTTGACAAGATAAAACCTCCATGAAATGCTTCATATGGGATATCTTTCTTGTTTCTTTTGTATGATTCGATTGCTTCATGTGTTCTTTGTTTTGGAGGAATTTTTGACAGTTGTCCAATCTGTTACAAATAAGAGAAATTAATCAAATAACCGTTATATATGATCTATTTTTGTATAATATATCACAAACTTAATTATCAAATCTTGATAAAATAAAATCTAGATAACACTTGCGATATTTTAAGAATCATTTTATTATTTAAAAAGGTTAGAATAATAATCATTTACTTAAAATAATGGTTTTAGTTATTTCATTCAATAATATCACTATTGTCACTTAAAGTTTAATTTGTTTAACACTAACCTCAGCCGAAGTGATACCATGGTGACAACTTATGCTATCCTTAGATTGACCATATCCGCTACTAGCTTCAATATACACACCTTTTTTTGTAATCCCGACGGTTTCAATAAGCGACTGTCTGACGGGTTTATTGAAAGGAACATAAATCGCATTCATAGGATTATCCGACATATCTTTCCCGACGAATTCGTTATTATAGACGACAGAAATGTTTAGCTTCTCAAGATCGGCTTTTGGTCCTATCCCGCTAAGCAATAGTAGTTGTGGGCTTCCGATAGCCCCACACGTCACGATAACCTCACTCCCGTGCCTCCTAGAAATAAACACTTCGTGACGATTCCCGTTCTCATCGTTAAAAACTACTCCAACTGCCCTCGGTTTCTTCCCTTTGGGTACAAATTAACAGAAAATATGTTATCTTTTTGTCACAAATAAACAGTTTTATCTATGAAATAAAAGCATGATCACTTAAAGGCTTATAATACAAGTACTTGAACCCATTAATCATAGTTGATAGAGATGAAAACTCTATGCTAGCCTTGAGTGAGAAGTCTTGATTCTACCATTCGGGTTTTCGTTTATAATATAAAATATACCAATGTTGTTCCTTTTTATACATTTATTATAATTATAATTAGGGTCATTCACACTAAAATAAAACTTTTAAAAATTATTTAAGTTACCATACCAGTCGTGTCAAAAATGATCTTCTGAGCTTTCGCGTGAACCAACACGTCGATACTTTTTGGGTTTGCCGAGGATAATAACTCAGCAGCAGTGTGTCGACGACCATTCTTGTCAAAAATGGTCCCACCAACCTTTGTGCCATACAAATGATCATATGTGAACCCATTATCAGGTGAAATACCGACTTCCAATAGACCATCATGGACCGCTCTTTGCCATGGTTCGAACATGGGTTCGTGAACAATTTGCTTCTCGACCCATTGGTATGAGTCATTGACCAAGTTCATATCCCATCCCACACTCTTGACATAACTGCCCAAACAAAACGAGCACAAAGTTAAAATAAAGAAAACTATTTTATGCTTTTAGTTTCTATAACTATTGAGTTTTTTACTAAGTGCGAAATATGATGATTAGGCACCTAACTTTAGAGGAATATAAATATATGTAAATGTAAATGAGGTTAATATTCTTATATCTTTTTGTGTTTGTCTTCTATTACATGAGAGCTTCGCAATAAATCAAATCTTGTTCAAAATATCTATGCTCGAAATTGTATGTTTAAAACTGTCATTTTCTACCGAGGTTCATTTACTACCTAGGTCCAAGTTTGTACCTGTTGATACATATATGTACCTAGATCCTGATCTGAATGTAATATGTCTTTATTGTCTTACACTTATGTAATCGTTGGGTACTAAATGAAATACAAATGTTTGGTTGTGTCTATAGTGTTTAATATATTTCATTAATGAGTTGTTTAACGCATATTGACTTAGTTATATAGGTTTGTGGTTGTTTGAATTAATATAAATAATGTTATGAAAATTAATACATTCAAACTTAATAACATGAAGTTATAATGCGAATGGCCCATGCTAATGGACCATACGCATG
>BJCM01023475.1:0-13554 GCA_018326385.1 Flaveria bidentis
GAGGGAAACATGTTGTTTTTCATAAACGTACAATGCTTAGATTGGTAATACTGCATATACTGAGTTACTATTGTGATACCAATACGCCTCGTTCGGACCGTTAATATAGTATTAGCGAGGTGATTGTTAGTAGATCTACTGGGTTTGACAAATCCCACCTGGGCTAGTCGCGCTAGTTCGACTGGAGGTCAAACGGGTGAATGGTTAGCCTGCTTTACAGTGTTGTGGTCTGGTATCCACAGCCGGGGCATTCATTATATTATTACTGTCAGCTCGGTCACAAAATTCATACACATGGTGACTTGTTGTAGGCTAGCTACTTACTTATATGCTTTGATTACTTAATCTGGATTTCATTACTATTGTTTATTGTTTTCTGATAAACCTATGAACTCACCAACTTTGTGTTGACACTTTAGCATGTTTCTTTCAGGGTCTTAAGCGAGCACGTCTAGGATCATTGCATCACATCATTCATCATTTATTTGGTCGACAAAAAACAATTGCATTTTTTTACATATTCTACTTGTTTGGCTTTGCGCGTGTTTGCGCCCTTTGAATCATAAACTTATATGCTTCCGCAACTTACTTTATGTTTTCATATTAAATTCTAGAATTTGGGAAACTTTATTTTAAACGAGTAATTATGTTTTAGTACTTGTTGCGTTGTTTGGTGTAACTAATGGCTAAGATCCTGGTATGTCACGCGCCTAATGGTATTACCCCGTTTGTAGAAATTAAGGGTGTGACACGTGGTTTATCGTTTTTACAACTATTTTCTCCATTTAACAGGTTTGTCACTACACATGAGTCTTAAATTGACTTAGTTATTTTTTTATATGTTTTACGCTTTGGTCTTATGTTTTCGTATTAACACACCATAATTTCAGCGTTGATTGTCATTAATGGTGATGTGACATTGGTGTTATTTAGCATGGTTTTATGCCCCCTCGGAGAGCTTAATTCTAATTCAATGTAATTACTAAACTAGAGTACATATAATATAATTTTATATATTAATAAAGGACACGATATCTAATTTACTAGGACAAAAATTAGCGAAATGTGATTTCATGTTACTACTGGTAGCCCATTTTTTATATTAAAATAGAATATGATAACAAGTGTAAAAATCATGTAAATTATAGAAGTAGCACAATGTAGACGCCGGTCATTAAGAGACTACCTCTTAATATTTCATAGTATTCTAATGGTTAAGAGGTAACCATAAGTTTGAATGGTTAATAGGTAACCATTAACATTTTACTTCTTAATTATTCTGATTTAAGTTTACCTCTTAACTTTAAAGGTTATAAACCATTAGAATATTATGAACCATTAGAAGGTTGTGAACCAGTAAAATGTAGCATCACCGTTAAAAGGCTACCAAACATCGTCATAGTAACCTAATGACGAGGCCTGTCTTTTTTTTTAAAGGCAGAAGAGTAGTGTAGTAAATTGTCTATTTGTGTGTGTATGGTTGCGGATTTAGTTTTTAACATTGTTTGTGTAATTATGTAAAATATTATTATTTTTATTTATATGTTGCGTAATTATATAACTAGTTATCAATGCTGCGTGTTGCAACGGTCCATATCAATAGCAAAAATTCATTTTCAATTGGCTTTATTATATGATAACAAAGGCCCAAACACGTTAACAGAGTCTGCTCCTCTCATTAATCTCATCATAGCCGTTGCTCAATAATTTTTCTTTAGTAAAACATTAAGGCATAAGGCTTAGAGATAACATCTCATTGCGGCTGCAAACTTTGAGTTTACCACATCATAACAACAAAAATATTTTCATTTCCATCATCATTGCCTAACCTTTGTGTCACGACCGATCAAAACAACCATAACAAACATAAGTTTACTCAGGAGCATGATACCTTACCACCACTAACATTGAAATCACCGTCTTATTTAAAATAGCACATCACCACTAGGTACATAGTGCGACAATGGTGATGTTAGTGCCGACACCTACCTGTCACTGGCTATGGCAAAAGCATTATAAACCCTCATGACGGGATAGTAGCCAAGTCAATGCCAACAACAAACCAAAAACCTAAAAAAGACATAAGTTTTGGTACAACAACGAGGTGGATATCGCCGCCGCTTGCACAATGCCACAAATTGGACTTGTGGCGCCGTGGAGGTGAAACCACCGCCACCGCAGATGCAATAATAGTGCATCACCACCATTGTCGAGCAAAATAAAAGTAAACCGGAGGCGATAACAAAGCACCACCATCACCACTTACCAAGTTATGATTAGAACGAACTCGAGGGGGTCGTTAATCCTTGATAATGTTGGAATTAATCCTAATTAGTTCGTATGTGAAAAATCAAGAAAGTTGAAGGGTTAAAAATTTAACAAAGTTGAAAGTTGATTATCTGAAGGATTATGAGAGTCCTATTTTGAAGGAGTCTAAGAAACTATTATAGTTTGATTAAGAGTCTTAGTTTAATTATTTAGTAGTTAATATTAGTTTGAATGTTTAGAGTTATCAGTTTAGTTTTTATTGTTTTACAAGTGTATCTAGTTATTTGAATATCTAGAAAGTGGGATTTGAGCTTGAGTAGATTAAGGTTTTATCTAGTATAAATAGAGGTTAAGGTTAATGACTTCTTTAATCGATTATTAATAAAGAGTCATAGTTTGTTTTTTTTCCAAAAGCTTCTAACCTATTTTAAAGTTTGATTGTGGGCCTAATTCCAATAGATAAGATAATAGTGCATCACCATCACCTCCGACCAACAGAAAGGCAAATTAGACCTCAACATGCAGCAATCGCCACTAGTTAAGCGCCATCACCACCGCTAACGGAGATCGGCCCAAGCTGCGACACTAGAGCATCGTCACCGCTGCAAAGCAACAGATAATCAAATCGGAGGCGGAGATGCTACAACCAGTGACAATAATTGATTGTAACTCCTCATGGCAAAGAGTTAGCCTTTTATTATTAATAGAGTATGTGAGAAAGCGAAAATAAAAATAAAACATTGTTTGTTTATAGGTTGCATTACCATATTACATGTTAAAAATGAATATATTTGCATCAGTTTATTAGTTGTTATATAAGCAGGTGATTAGTTCATCATATCTTATTAAATAAAACTCATACATTAAGCGATAGACAATTATGAATAAGTCATTATCAAAGTTAAAATGTACAATGAGAGTAAAACAAGTGTAACAGTGAAGCTAGTGTTTTTTTTAGCGTTTTTGCTTTCGTTTTGTATATTTAAGTGATGTAAGTAATCAATTTATCAAACACTTATTTATATTAAGGGAACAAAATTAGGAAAGATAAAAATAAAAAAACCCTATCCCAAACGACTATATAACTATTACGCAACAACCACATTTTCAAACTGCTTGACCAGGCTACAGTTTGGGATTTCTCGGGTCGGTTTGGAAACGAAATATTTTCAAAATACATAACCGGGTAAGAATCGACGATTTTATTCAGGTACAGACTGGCTCGCTTTGAAAAGTTAGGAACAAAAACCGAACCCAATTCAGGTCATCAGGTTCGGATTTGGACCCCTACTCTTTTTCTTCCTACATGGTAGGCTGGAATGAAGGAAAGAAGTAGCAACTAGAAACTATCAAACTAAATTTACATAGGAAAATAACTAATAATTTGATTTTAGAGTAAATAAATTACAAATTGTGTCCTTTATTAATACATGAAATTACATCGTATGTTCTTTGGTTTTAATAATTACACGGTATGTTCTTTTATATAAAAATTACACACATATTGTCTTTTACACTAACATTTGTTTTTGCAAAAATTAGATATATGCTATTATAAAAATAATGTAAAAACAACACAAACAAAAAATTCCTAATATACACTAACAAGTCCCAACAAAAAAACATTTAACACTTTAAGAATAAAAATAACAATTTTTTAAAGTTATTGGATAATTTTAAAAAGATCTTTTATTATAGTTTTTAAAGTGTTAAAGGTTTTTTTTTATTATAATTGAGACTTATTACTGTATATTGAAACTTTTTTTAACATGTGTTGTTTTTATATTATTTTTACAATTATAATTATATAATTATTCCAAAAAACAAAGAAGATATTCATGTATGAATCGTTATCCGTATTCGTATCCGTATCTGTATCCAAAATTTCGGATATCTAAATTTTAGATATCCGAAATTTTAGATATGGATACAGATAGTGATTTTAACTATCCAAAAATTTCAAAAATTCAATTTTGAACACTCTAACATGAAGGCGACGAGAATTAAACAACATAAAACTATATTTGACTCATTGTAGGCATGTAATATATATAAATGCTCTCATGTGAGTAGCATATAGCTGACTTAACTGTGAATTTGAATGGATGTTAGTTTAAAGGACGATAGATGTGCAAATTATTTTAAAAAAGAATATTTCATATAATTATTAAAACTAAATGATATAACAAATAATTTTATATATTAATAAAAGATATAATTTGTAATTTACGCTTGATTTTACTAACTTACTACCACTAATCTAATTTGAGCTTTCATGGGTCTAGTCCAATCAAGCTTAAAATAAAATAACTTACTAACTTACTTGGACTACTACTACCTTTAAAAAAATAGCCAACTACCAAGCAAGCAAATATAAAGCCCACGATAAGAACCTCACTTATCTAATTTGGGCTTCCATGGGCCTAATCCAATACAATACCCAACCCATGAGTAGAAATCCATGTCATCGGGTCATAGGTTCAATAGATCCGACCCACTATTATTTTTCAAAATTGATTTCTTGGAACGAAGGAAAGAAGAAGAACAAGAAGAAGAAGAAGCAATCAATCAAACTGCAAACTCACATAGATCGAGATAAAAGATACGAGCTTTTGATCAAGATATGAATCCCAATCTAACCCAGGTCTCACAGCTCTTCGATCGATTCAAAGCTGCATTAGTTCGTAATGATCTCGATACTTGTTCGACTCTTCTTTCTCAACTCAAGGTACCCAAATAATTCGATCATAAACCCTAATTATACTCGTTTTTCTCTTGCTTTTGTATGTATTAGTGCTTGTATTCTGCTTATAGAATCCCAATTTGAGTAATTCATTGAGATTTTTCATGATGACATGACGTAGATACAAAGCAACAACTGAAATCTATAAGAAATGGTTGCTTGTTATCGATTCACTAGGAAATTAGTGAACTTTCATGCTGGTGTGCTTTCTTTTAATCAATTTGTATCACTTCCTGATGGTTGCATATACTTTTTAACTTAAAGCATTGGTTAATAGATAGTTTTTGTATATCTTTTTTTTCATTTTAGGATCAATTTCCTGATAGACAATCTATACGATATTGTTCTCCTTCGTCCTTGCGTTATATAATCTGTCTTAATTCTTAACTTGCAGATCTTACTGATAGAGTTTAAGAGCCTTCCTCCATTGTTTGCAGAAACTCCTAATGCAATTCAAGAGTTAACTCTAGCAAGTAACTATTCAGTATCATTATTATTGTAGGGTGGTCCTTTATATTTTATTGATTATGATCATAGGTAATCAATTGGTATGATAATCTGTTTAATTTCAGGGGACATCTACGAGCATGCTGTTGTGCTTGATGTAAAACTGGAAGATCAAGATGCGTTTGAGAGAGATTTCTTTCAGCTTAAGCCTTATTATACAGATGCAGGGTATCATTTTGTTAAAAAAAAGGGGTTTATTGACATTTTGTTAAGATTGTTTGCCGTGATTGTGATCTTTTTTAGTTTTTGAAACAGTGATCGCCTCCCACAATCCCCTCAGGAGTACCTGATATTGGGTCTTAATCTTTTGAGGCTTCTTGTACAAAACAGAATTGCTGAATTTCACACTGAATTAGAGTTGCTTTCAGCGAGTGCTCTTGAAAATCCTTGTATCAAGCATGCAGTGGAGCTTGAGCAATCATTCATGGAAGGTGCGTATAACCGCGTATTAAGTGCTCGACAGACTGTACCCCATGAAACTTATGTTTATTTCATGGATCTGTTGGCAAGAACAGTCAGGTGAGAATTCTTTGAATAACTGTTTTAACATGATCATTTTCCAAATCAAATTGTGGATTTTATCTAATTACTTGTTTTGTGCAGGGATGAGATTGCTGGCTGCAGTGAGAAGGCATATGACTCTCTTATAGTCAAAGATGCATGCCAAATGCTATTGCTATCTTCAAACCAAGAACTTTTTGATTACATCAAAGAGGTTAATGTCTTTCTCTTTTTCTATCCTCACATATTACTTAACCATCACAATTCCATGTTAATGATTAAGAATGATTCAGCTAAATCTTAAATATTTTTCATTCTGGCAAGAAAGTCCACCAACCAAATTTTGGTATATCAAAGTCTGTGAACTTGTTTAAGATACACATATTGGTGAAACCGCCAATAAATATCAGATACTAACACAATTGTTACCTGTGTGGAGGTTATCTAGACAACTTTTAATATAGACTCTTTTGGTGATGTGAAACAGCACCTCTTCAATTTTGATCCTGTTAAAATGCAATTTCATACCATCTTATGTACTATAACAGTTATTCTCATCAGCATTCTTCCGCACTTGATACATCATGTCAGCAAATCTTGACCTATTTAAGGGGTAACAATTCAATGTCTTAAGAAACTTCACAATTATGTTAAACAAGTTCACAAACTTAATTAAAACAATTTGGGTTGATGGACCTTTTTTGTGCAAAACAAATATGTTGTTTATGGTCTTAATTTAGCCGTCATTATAATATGGATTGTTACGGATCAACATGAAATTTGCAGGAGCATCCTGAGTGGGAGGTGAAGAATGGATTGGTGGTATTCCAGAAAGCAAAAGAAGCTGCAACATGCAAGGAGATTCCATCTCTCCAACTCATAAACCAGACCCTGAGCTATGCAAGGGAGTTGGAGCGCATTGTTTGATCAATCACCTTCAATTGTTATTGATTTTGAAAAACTTATTAGTTTCTTTCTGGAACTGATCCAATATTCCAAGAATTGCTTTGTAATTTACGCTTGATCCCATTTGTATTGGTCAAATGAAACTATGTGGCTGAATAAGCATGTTCTTGAATGAGTTCTTGGGGTTTTGACTTAGAGATTTGAAGTTAACAAACGAAATAAAACACGATTCAGAGCTTGTTGTTTGTTCATTCAATTTTAATTAAAACATATAACACTCAACAAATGGTTTTTCTTGTTTGTGTCGTCCGTCCATGATAGTGACCACCCAATGTTAAAGTTTACTGAAAATTTAGGCTGTTTGTGTCATCCGTCCATGATAGTGACCACCCAATTTAGGTTGTTTGTGTCGTCCGTCCATGATAGTGACCACCCAATGTTAAAGTTTACTGAAAATTTAGGCTCTTTGTGTCATCCGTCCATGATAGTGACCACCCAGTGTTAAAGTTTACTGAAAATTTAGGACTATACATGCTATTTTTTAAAGTTAAGACCAACCATGTTATATGAGTTTACCTCATGGATCATCCATGTAATATAACTAAAACTTTCTTCTTTAGGTATTTAGTTATTTATTGTTGAAAAGTATTTAATTAATAAATTTGAGTGATTGTCTAACTTAAAGCTTAAAAGCACATCTCCGTAAAGTTTTGCATCAAAATATAACTAACACTTTCGATGTAAGAGAACTTGAGAAGTATTCATTAAAAAATAATTGTTATTTGTTGTAATATGAGCTTTTCGTGAAATTTCCAACTCCAACTTGACTTCAAAAGACATTAAAAAAGGTGGTACTTTCAAAAGACATTAAATTCTTGAATTACAGCAACACACTCCCAGGTAGAGGAAGCAAAACATGTTCTAGCATGATAAAACGTAGGACAAAGTAGTGAAGACATTATTAATTTATTACAAACCAAAACAAAAATGCGAAAATCATATTGTATATACATCATAAAGATGAAAGAAAACACGTTACTCGTCATCTTTGTAAGGATACTCCTCTGGAACTTGTTTAAGAAGCTTCACCTGTAACTCGAAGGCATCATCTCCTCTTAGCATATCCCTGACCCAAGTGACTTCAGTCTTCATCGACACCTACAAATGTGAAAAGTTGTTCATAGAACTTCATTCTAAGTTTGATGTGACAACAATGTGAAGGGTTGGATAAAACATACCATCTCTAGAGCTCCCCTAATGACTCCACTTAGAATGTTGCAGTAATATAAACCTTGGCATGTGTCTGGAAGCTCAACAAAATCGACAAGCGGGTTATCCTCCAAAATGAGACTGCATGAAGTTCCTTCTGTATCCCAGTTAGTCACAGAGGCGGTTACCCCTAAAAACATCTTGAAGCCAACCTGTTTGGAGAGATTGATGAAGACCGAATATATGAGTATTGAAGAACATGTAACTTGGATACATGTTGATCGATTTAAAAATTAAAAACATAACAACACATTTACATTACAGAAAATAGTTTGTAATGACTCAATACTGGAACAATGTTGATAGACCATGCGCTGCCCAAATAGCCCCAAAAATAGAACACAGGTGTGCGCGCGCATGTTTGTGTGTGTGTGTATGCGGACAAACAAATAAACAGGTGATGGGAGAAGATAACAATACCTTGGCAATGACTTCAGCGGTTTCCCTAAACTCAACACACCTTGTGACATTAGATTTTGCAAGAAACTCGTCGATCAGCCGGATTCCAATGTTATAGCCCCTGACCAAACAAGAAATAATGAACATAAAGACCATTAGAACTCTGCAGCTGACTAGCATTTACATAAAGAACCCACACTCATCTGTAAACATGAAGTCATAATAAAGAGATTTTATGCTCTAGAATACATACATTTGATCGAGCTGCTTATTGACTTCCTCAACCTCTTCCAGATCCGTAAGCAATTGTCGCACTATTGCCCCATAAGTCAGAGTAAACAACTCAGCATTCTGCAAATTATCAAAATCAGCAAATCATGATACAAATCCAAAATCTAAATACTAATCAAGAACAAATAGATAATAGATAATCAACTTCCAATGCAAGAAAATTACCACTCGCTCAACGTTGGCAAATATAGCATCACCAGATCTTGGAACAGCAGGGGCCATTGAAGGTCTACGGTTGGTTAGTTAGCTACCGATACACGATGCAACCAAACACAAATAGTATGTCTTCTCTAGAATCTATCTTGAATGCCAGAATTACAAAGTTTAATATCAGTATCTTCACAATCAAAATAGTGAAACCTAATCTTGCACGAAATATAGAAATATGCATAACAATTAAAAATAGCCTTAATTACACTCTCCCAAAACCCTATAGTCTGCTTGTGTTCTTATATCAAATTCACAACTAACATTTCAAGATAGTGTCAATGTTGGTTGCAATTAGCCAATAACTGTTAAGAATAATCAGATCTGAGCAATAACATAACAATTATGAGCTAAACCCATAACGAAATTCGTCGACTTTCTTCATCTTGATTTGGTTGGTCATCCTGGGTCGATTTCTAGGTCTTTCTACCACGATTACTCCATGAAAGAAATAAAATTTAACGATGAATTTAAGAACTGTTGACAAAATAATACCTTAATTCGTCGGAGATATAATCGAACTCCGGTACTACACCAGAATTGTAAGATTCAAGAGTCTGAGTATGGAATTAGGGTTTCATATAACGGATTAGGGAACCGAGAGAACAGGGATTAAACAAGAACTAAATGATACAGAAACTTTTAGTAGTTTTAAATTTTGCCACCAAGTTTTGTTAGGTTCGCACTTTAGCCACTAAAGTCATGCTCACTTATATTTTTTAGAGTTAATTTTAGTTTTGCTACCTGAACATAAGTAACCATTTGTTTTTAAGAGATTAAAAATATTAATTTGTCTTCAAAAATTTCATAAATTATTTCAATTTTAATTTAAAATTTTATTATTTTGGATTCAAGTTGAAAAAATGATAAAATTTTTGGTCTAAAATTGAAACAACTTATAAAATTTGGGGAAGTAAATTGATTTTTTAATCTTTTGAAGAAAAATATTTATTTTTATCAAATCTCGAGGAGTAAAGTTAAACTTAATTCATTTTTTGTTAAATTTCATTTTCAAACCTTATACTATATATAATATATGTTTTTACTCGTTTCACTTTCTAATAATTTTGAATCTTAGTAATAACTTTCATGAGTCGTTGTCTTTAACTTTTTTGTTAATGTTCTGATATATTTTTTAGTAACATTTAAAAGAATCGAGTGGTTTTTTTGGTGTCATAGGCTACGACGATTGTCGTTATCGCTCTTGTACTGTGATGAACTGAGCGAAATATGATAGAACAATATTGAGTGATGGTAGCTTTTACGACGAATGATACTATAAGACTTTACCTGAGAGTTATAGATGAAAATCTAATTAAAAAACTAATTTGGACCACTCATTTATTTTTTGTTTTAAAATTGAAAAATTAAATGTAAAGGGTAAAATGGTAATCATTTAAATAATTTCTCTTTCCAATTAATTAATTACTTATTATATCTTTAATCTCTAAATAATTATTTTCTCTCTCCTATCTCCAATTATTAACCATTTTCTTTTTGAATATTTTTAAATTTTAAGTATCTACATATATGTGTGTCTGTATTATACACAATTGACTAATATTTTGATTTTATTTACATACTTATACATAGCTTATAATTTACGTATTTTTTATACTTAATTTGTTAATTGTTTGGTGGGACCTTTATATTTTTTGAAACATTAAAGTACTCATATACTACTTATTTTGATCTTGATAATTCAAAAATAGTTATAAATTATATAATAATAAGCTATTAAATAGTCACCTATGCATACGTAAGACATTATATATATATATATATATATATAATATATATATATATATATATACTTTAATTTATACATATGTGAAAAAATTGCAACATTTTAAACACATATTCAATTTTAAAATATTAATAATGATCTTGATTATTGGTGTTAATTCTTTATATTTAGATACCTATAATAACTATTTACATATGTGCAATACAATCTTATAAAAACAAATATTTATTTACATGTATGTGAATATTTGTATTAGTCATTTATTTTTCAAGATAATAACTATTTACTTACGTATAAATTTTTATACTTATTATTTATTTTCTAAATCACATGCTATGTACTTATACGTAAATCATCAATAGACTATCTATTTACATGTACATGTGCTTACAAAAATAAAGTCTAGAGTTCTTTTTACATATGTGTAAAATCTCATCCTCGTATACAAATACCATTATGTTTTTTTCTTAAACATACACAATTAATGATAATTAAGACAAAAGTTTATTAACTTAGCATTACCAACACAAACAATTTCATGAATCTATGAACATGAACATTAACATCATGAACCATGGAATAGAAAAGGAAGTTCAGATACAAAATTTACATTTTTACATGTGGAAACACAAACATGTATGTTTTTACATGTATGCACGTTTAAACCATTTCAAACACAAAGATTTTAGTCGCCTCTTTTTCAAAGAAACATCCAACACGTCTCGATGTGGTACCAACCTGAACCGACTTGCAAAAGTGGTTAAAATAACAACAAATTATGTACAGAGAACTTATTCTTATATAAAAATTTTTATTTATGATCATCAAAGTAATAGAACACTAACAAGCAGGAAAAAATAAAAAGAATCATTTCATGGTTTAACAAAAATGTGTATATACATAATATAGATTAAAAAAATAAGATTAACAAGAGTAAAGTAAAAAAATTAACAAATTTATACCAAATGTTTCCCCATTTTTGACAACACTACAATTATGAATGTTTATTTACATAACATGTAAATATTTGTTTAGTTTTTCTAAAATGAATCTATTTACATATTTGTTAATCTTATTACTAGTGACCCAATATTTAAAATGATCAAGTATTTACATATATGTAAATTATCAAACTAGTTATTAATTTCTTTAATCTGGCCTTTTATTTACCATGTAAATCTTCACAATAATCATAATGGTTTATTTATCTATATTTTAGTATTATCATTTATTTAAATTATCAAACTGATTGAGTTTCTTTAATCTGGACTTCTATTATGTACGTATAAATCTTTAGGATGATTATAATGGTTTATTTACATATATGTAAAGGTTGATAGTTGGGGACAAAGAAAGCGATTAACGAGGATAGGAAGAAAAATAATAACTAATATTAATACTTTAATGTTCACTTGTCTTAACAAATTAAGAAAAAACTTACTCAACTAAAAATAAAATGCTAAAAAATATTTAAGAGCTAATGTGTTGTTTGACTTTGTTAGAAGAAAATAGAAAAATAGAAAGTAAAATCAAACTAGTCTAATATTATATTTAATAATTTATCAAATCTAATACTATAGTTAATGATTTATTTTACAGTACAACCAAATTCCATTATTTGGTTCCAGTTTTTCAACATCAAGAAAATAATAAACCAATATACTTGTTGGTTTCATCTTTCAAAAAATTTATAGAGCAAAACAAACAAAGCTAAAATGGTTGTCAAGCCATCGACATGAAACAACCACCTGTTCTAAAAGCCTCCGACACTCGACCCGATGACTTATCAAACCCCAAAAATAGAGGAGGCATGTCAGATCAGACAACAATCCCCTAATCAATACACTCTAGTGTCATCCATATAAACACAAAACTAACATGAAAATCCCTAAAAGAAAATCCGTTTATGAAGCAACCAAACCTTCTAATCAAGCACACCGAAAGCTAAAATGAAGATGAGCCGGAGTCATAAAGAGCAAAGTAAATACATTAGACATGCAAGCCTTTAAAACCACCACCGACGACAAAAAACAAAACATCCACCACCGGTAGCGGCAGCGATGTTACAGGGCGGTGAAACAAAACATCGACCTGCATGGTGGCGGCCACCTACCTTCTAATCTCGATCTGAAAGCCGGTGAAGAGAAACCCTTGTTTTTAAGTTAGAATACAGAGGGCCAAACATAAAACCTTGAAAAAAATTGATGGTCAATACCCGAAAAACAAAACCTTCCTATTCCTAATCTTACTTTTTTCATAATAGGGTAATATACATTGGTTTATGAAATTAGTATATTGCTTTTTTCAAGAAAATGTGAGGATAAAAAATACCTGCTTCAATTCTTTTAGTTTAACAACAATGAATCTCGACCATTTTTTAAGATGAATGTATAATATTTTTCAGTCATCAATCATAAGCTTTATTTATCATTTGATTTGTATTTTGATTTTAGGAAATGATATGATTAATTTTGAATTAAAGGAACAACCAAAACTAAGGAAACAATCAATGGAAGTTATTTTTATTTCTTCCCAAAATACACTTTTTGATTGTTTTAATGTCTATAAAAATTGTTTTATTTATGATATTGCTATTATTAATTTGAACCATTGATTAAATGATCCAATGGACATGAGAAGTTCTTGAAGTTCTTAAGTTATTTAAAAGTTCTGAAATGATCATAACTCTAATATATATATGTATGTATCTATATCT